>AP028168.1:4200000-4461814 GCA_014132275.2 Samia ricini
GTTCAATTCTTGTTATTTTATAATTTGAACAATAAAGTTGATAGAAGTGAATTCTTGAGATAGTTTTGAAGCTAAATATTCTTAGGTAATGCAACTATACTAAGAAAACATAGTCGCATAGAGGAGGAAAAGCATTTTTTAGTTTCCTAATAAGTACAAGATCTTTATTTATTTTGCAAAGAGAAGGAAATTTCATTTATTAGGTTATTGATAAAGAAGTAGATTTTACAATTTATACGGTTAAATTAGGAAACATTTAAAAGACTTGGTTAATGTAAATTCCAGAGTACGTTTTCCTCGAAATGTGTGGATGCAATTGGGATAGGAATTTTAGTTTTGTAGCTATGTTTAGGCTTTTAAAATTGAAAGATATTTCGTTTGCGAATGACTTGCAAACCTGTAGCAGCTGTAATATAAAGGAAAGAACAAACTTTATATTATTTGAAAGAATAAATGAAAATTCTTTAACAATATTAATCACTTTATTGAACAAATATGTAAGGTATAATCAATGGTATTTAACCCATAACTTTAATTATGTTACTGTTACTGTACTATATTAATGTTTCCTAGCGCCTGAACTAGGCCGAGCCTGTATCTCAAACGCTAGTCTCTTACCGTAATGTTTATCCTGTTATTACAATACCATATTCTTACTTATAAATGTAATTTAATTTAATTAATATAATTTAACATTAATATTTATCATACTGTATGGATCGGAATATTGGACTAGTAAGTGGATGGATGAAAAGCGACTACATGCGGTAGATATGCGAATGTTGATATGAATGTGTGGCGTGAACAGAATGGATAGGGTTAGGAATGAGTATGTTAGAGGAAGTTTGAAAGTGGCTCCAGTGCTAGAAAAGATGAAAGGCAATCGTTTGTTATAATATGGGCATGTTTTGAGAAGAAACGAAACGCATGTGACGAAGATAGTGATTACTATGAAAGTTGAGGAATGGGGGGGGGGAGAGGACTTCCAAAGAAAAGATGGATGGAGTGTGGGAGGGAAGATATGAAGTTAAAAGGGGTGAATGCTGATATGGTGACTGATAGATATGTATGGAAGAGGATGACATACTGCGACGACCTCAAATAACAAATTGGGAGCTGGACGATGATGATGATGATGATGATTAATTTAGAATGCAAGGTACTTATTGCCGAATATACTGAATTATACAATAATAGTGTGAACATAAGCTAATATTGTTTAAACATTAGTTTTAAATAGCATAATAAAAACATGCAATAGTGTTTTAAATAATTTTCACATCATGGACAATTTATAGAAAGAAGAAAAGAACACATTTGTTTTAGAAGAAAAAATTATAGCAATGTATAAATAGGCAAAGATGTAAATAGTTTAGGAAATTTATCTCCTCGGTAAACCGATTTATCGTTACCTAAAGTTATCGATTTTCTTTATTTTTGCTATTGATGAGTTTTAGTAATGTCAGAAAAATTTGAAAATCGATTTTTTTTTTCTTAAAACTTTCAATAAAAATTAGCTTTGAATGTCGACCACCGAACGAAACTAGTATTATCATAGATACATGTATTATAAACCATTTAAAAAAAAAGAAATAAATGTGTACATAAGAAAATATCCACTAAGATAAATAACTTTGTCTCTGCACTGTTTTAAACAATTATTGCATAAACATTTATAAATATAAGTGTTCGCTTAGGGGTCGCAATTCAAAGATAACCCTTAATGAAAATTTAAGGAAAGACTTTAAACATATAAGTGATTTTTATTTATTTATAGCTAACACTAAAACTCAACAACGGCTACTAAACGAAGGAAAATAAAACAAATTTGAGAGGAGAAACAAAGATGAAATAAGTACTGAACTGTTTTATCTATGCATTTATAAGTTGGTATCACAAAAAGACGTATTGGTAGCAATTGGTAGTAATTCTTTGTTGATCCTTTATTATTATTCTAACTATAAACATCAACTCAAATTATCGATTCCGTAGCTATGGAAAAATTCACAGAATTTACATCTAGGGTAGCAGCCCATGCCGAGGTCCGTACTAATTTGGTGCACTTAGTGCTGAGTGCCTTAATCGTTTGCCTCAAAAGTTTAGTGAAACTGTCAAAACCCCTTTGAACAACAGCATTTAATTAATTCGAAAAAAAAAATCATCGATACTTAGCAGACTACTGACATAAAAAGCACAGTAAAAAAACTTTATATCTTATTCTTCAAATGAAGTGGTCGTTAATTGTTTTTTTTTTTTTGGTGTTTTGATAGACCATCCAAATAAAATCAAAGATCACTTAACTGCTATCAACAGTGATGCCAAATACCAGACGCGGAAGAATTGGCACAGGTTTCTGCTACATTTTGTTAAATGAAAAATACAGCGTATAACGTAAAAGCTTTGCGACACGTTTCCTTGGTTCCTAGAGATGCTCTTATAGTGACGTTTATTGGCTGGCTCATAGCCACACGCGCGCGCGACATTTCGTGGATAAGCAAAAAGCTATAGCCAACTTGCTATTCACAACCGCATTGCTTGGTCGGTGTTCAGTTTCTTGTTCAACAATGCTTTGTCAAAGTTGGGAAATTTAAACTTTAGAATGTAATGAAATTTGACATTCTTCATTCTTGAAATTATATCGATTTTAAGATAAGTCAGTGGAAATAAGTTGGAAACCATATGCCAAATAATAATCTTAAGGGTTATTGCAGCAGTTGATCATAATAGCTGCTTAATGTACGATCTTTATTGAAATTGAAAATAATATAATTTTAGCTCTTGAAAAAGCCATTATGAATTTAGAAAAAAACTGCTACTGGTTTGGACAACAACCCAGCCGAGAAGAGCCGGCAAGAAACTTGATCAGTTTTTTGTGAATATATGTGAATTTTTTTTTTGTTACAATCGGTTTTAGCGGATGTACAGAACGGAGAGTCATTTCCAGACTATTATTCATGTAATAATCCACCCTGTAATAACCTTTTGACATTAAAACACATTGACATAAATTAACATTCAGATAGTGTTTGAACCTATTGTAAGATAAATCATTAACGTGCTGTGAAACCATATTGTACAACCTAACACTATTACCTAAAAAACTTATGTTAGTCTAACTAAGCTAAAGCATGGGACCGCTTATTCGTGATTATTTCCGGTATTCATTCTGTAAATAATATTTAAAATTCGAAACGTGTTAGAAATAAAATCTATTAAAAATTAGTTAGAAACGAAGTCGCTAGTTTTTTTGGTAAAATCTTGTCTGTGGTAGGTATTGAGTTATACAAACATACGATTTGTTATTCCTCATAATTATTTAGGTACGAAAATAACAAAAACCTACTCGAGTCCAGCCGGTCGTATTTAGTATTCCCGTAACAATTAGTTGATGACAGGGTTACAAATTATAGGGACTTAGTCGTGAAGGGCGGCGAGAAAATTTAAGGTCTCGCGTAAGTACAAAAGTCTATGCGAGACGATACATGTCGCTTGGACAGCTTAAATTGAAGCAGTTACTTCTATAATCTATTTTTGATATATAATGCTATATAGCAAAAAACAATATATTTCATTAGATTAGAGCATAATATAGAATAATAGATCAATAAAAATAATCAATAAGCAAATATCAAAAATACAATATTTAAAATTTTTTGCTCGTTATCTCCGAAACGGCTGGACCGATTTTGACTAGACTTTTTTTGGTATACAGCCTTAGTTACTCCGCGTAATTGAGTGTTTTTTTGATTTTGGAAAATAATTAGGGATCCGCGTAAAAAATGATAACAGAAAAAAATAAACAGACAGACAGATAAAATTATTATTTTTTTTTGCTGTTGTAGTTATCGTAATGTGGGGTACATTCATCTGTATTTAGTGAAAAAAATGTTATTTTAATATTACAAACAGACACTTCAATTTTATTTATTAGTATAGATTACTTATAATATTAAGTAATATGTTGTTATAATAAATTATGGATGGACTGATTCTGATTAGGATGATCCCATCTTTGTTTAGTTTTTGTTCGTTATATTAATGTCGTGGTAATATAATATTTTCAATAGGGAGCAACTTACGTATTCCGTGTAGATACTCGTATATATAACGCACGTAGGGTTGCATTGTGCAGTAATTAAGCTTGATTATTTATTCAGCGCATGCAACTAGGTCAGGAAAATGAAGTCACAGATAATTTCCTAGGGATTTTAGCTAATCTAGTTATCTGTGTTTATGTGAAAACTTTTCTCCAATTTTGTTAAAAATCGAATGATTTTTGTATTATGAATGATGTTGAATATCTAGTGGTTTTAAGCTCAAACGATTAAGTTACGAATTATTATAATAGTGTTCGTCCGGTATTACGAATTCGCCCATAAGGGTCCAAGTATTATATGAGTAGAATTTTGGTCATTTTTGACTCCTTTCTCCCCTTCCAGCGTTAGTAAGCGAAGCCTCCTCCCTTACGATAACGTAAAGAACGACTTTATTTGTAAATAAATCGCTTAAGTAATTAAAACTAAATAAGTAATCAAGATTTTAAATAACGGCCACCAGGAGCGCCGAAATTCGTAGAATTAGAAAAGAATCCTCGGTTTTATCGAAAATGCCTTTTTTCCCCAAAAAAAAAAAAATAGAAAAATTAACTAGTACATTTTTCAGAAAATTGAAAATGTCTTGTTTCACATTTTTTCGATTCTTATATTTTTATAATTGAGTTTCATTTTACATTGTCCACGGGCGGTAATAAATAAATAAAAAAAAATCTAATACAAGAAGCAATCTGGTACAATGTTTACTACAATTTACAATATTACATTATTGTAATTATTTTGTTGTATTAGTCGCTTTAGCGAAGTAGGCCTACCCTAAGGTCTTCCAAACATCTCGATCCCTGGCTAGCGTCATCCAGTTAGGTCCACATCTCTCTGAGAAAACATCTCGCCACCTCTTTCTCTGTCTTCCTATCTTTTTTTCTTAATCGGAGTCTACTCCGTGACTTTTTTGGACCACCTGGTTTTGTCACCTAGTTTTTGACATATGTGTCCCGCCCATTTCCATTTGGTTTACCGAGGGAAACCACGGGCGGTACTAGGGTTTAATTCGGCGCTTCTTGTGTAATCAGCATTCAGAAGTCATCGTCTCCTATGTCTTAAAAATACCAAAGCATAAAAGTTTTTTTTTTTTCGACGGGGGGAAATGCAATTACGCACTACCCTTACCTATTGCATTAGTGAGACCGAAGTCCCCCAATGCAATAGGTAAGGGGGCACGGAGGGACCTGCCCTCCAATTATGCTTTCGTAATATTTTATGGCATTTAAGACGCTAATTCTTTTTGAAAATTTGAAGAAAAGGAAGAAACTATTTCCAACTGTTTTTAGCTCTTCAATAACAAAAGAAATTAAGAAAAACGGTTAAAAACCGGTGTTAGAGAAAAATGCTTTGAACTCATATACATATACATACATGTGTAGATTTTTTAATAAATAGTAATTAGGCACGTAGTTTTAATAACAAACCTATTGTATTTGACTTTTCGTTATAACCGTAGAGAAAATTAACTGTATAAGAGAAAACGTGTTATATCAGGTTTTCCGAGAACACATTTCACTATTCATTTATAGCATATTGTTTCATATAAAGTGAAACCAATAGCTTTCTTATTAACAGGCAGGTAATTTAACTGATAAAGGATGTTTACAGTTAATTTTGTTTTTAATATTTAAAAAATATCCAATCATTTTTAGAAAAAAAAAAACGATATTTTTATCTTTCTGTTTTATTTCATATATTATTCTGTTAGATTAAGAAGGTTGTTTCTTAAGTTATAGACGTCGTAGTTTAACTTGTTATACCCACCACCGAGGGATTCCAAAGTAATGATTATTAATACAGGAGGGACGTAACTTTATTTTATAAAACAGATTTAAAAGTAAGTAAGTTAAAGTATATTTCTGACCTTTGCAAAGCAGAAATAAATATTTATGAATGGTAAATAACTGTATTAAAAATGTATCTTATTATTTTATATTTTACTTATAAAGAACTTATAAACAGATTTCAAGAAATTGTATTCATTTTATACAATTTTATTTAATTATGAAAACCTGCGCAGTCTGGTGAACCCCATATATTCTCGTGGGTGTCGTAAAAGGCTACCAAGGGATAAACTAGATGATCGACAGCAGATAAAGCCCGCGCCGCCAGCCCCAAAAGAGGCGAATAAGAAGCAGTCTCCTGCGGCTCCTGGAGTATCATCTGGCGTTTCTAAAGGTGGGCCATGTGCGGGAGGAAGCACCCCCTGGCCACCTCTAATAAGGCTTAATATCTGCAGGCCAAGGTGGTTGATGTGCACCGCTGTGCCGAGGCGCGGTAGCATTATCGACTGGCAATTCACGCACCCCTGGCACTCATACAAGTTACGGACACCTTGGAGTTGTAATGGGTATTCCTTGCGCTTCATACCGGATGAGTTACACATACCTACCTCCTTTCCGTTTGAGAGGGGGATGGGTGAATGCATTTCTTCAAGTGAGAAAGGGTGATCGACAGCACCTCAATAGAGGTCAAGCGCAGACGGATGGATGACGTGACCTGGGTGGTGTCCCTCTTGGATTACACAACACTGATGAGCCAATGGGGAAAGGGCGAGAGGCATGACCTCTCATAGCGCTGGTGAGGTCGTCTGGGGGACAGTCTTTACCGTAACTATCTCCCTGGGCTGGGCCTGGGCCTGGGCTTTGGGCTCTGGAGGACGCGAATATACCATATCCCCTTCAAGTAGCGCTAAGGACGGTAAGTCGTGGGTAAACGGATTTTCCCCATCACCAAAAAAAGGGTCATTGGCAGCAGCATCCAACTACAGTACTACAAATACCTAAATGCAATCGCCAACCCGTCTATCAAGCGTGGCGATTATAACAAATGAATAACATAATCGTTGCGGACATTTTTAGAGGAAACCTAGATTCAGCCACGGACGTCTTGGATGATGATGATGATGAGGAAAATCTGACAAAAAAGCTATTGCTCTTAGTACTAGTTGAAACGCTCACCACGGTATGGTCGGAATCAGTTTAACTGCTACTGTTTTACTAATCATTGACGTTACACCACAACACGTGATATATTTAAATCGTGATAACCTATCGAGTTTCCATAGTACCTTGTGCTTATAGTAAATGTGTTGTATAGAGTTTCCCCAGAAGGGTATCGTATGATTCAAAGGCTTCCTTCCTTCCGCACTCAGCACCTTCTTCGTATTTCGTTAATAATACACAAATGCTACAGCGTTTTTACAAGGAAAACGTTATCAGAAGGGGGAGTTAATTGTAAAAATCATCGGCAAAGCGCTCACTGTTTCCTCAATCAATAAGCCAATTAGTACTAACTGGTTTAGTTGAACCATTGTCTCGGAGTAAGAAAAGAACTCTCTTTAGTGGGTATATTAAGATTTCAATTATTAAGAAACATATAGCAATAAATAATATATTTTCTATGTAAAGAAATAACAATTTCATATAAAACTGCATTGTCAATTATATGTAAATAATTGAATTCAGAAATGAAACATTTTTAAAAGTTGGCCGTAGCTTCATAAGTATGACCCTAACGATTATTATTTATTGGTAACGTTAAACAGCAGTTAATAAACTTAATTATTGATTTTAAATATTTTGTTTTATATTTATACAAGTTGCTAATTATTACTAACCCCCTATCATCTAATCACATCGCTTTTCTTAAAATTAGCGAACACAAGCATAAAATTTAGTTCGATATAGTAAGTTACTTACATAAAATATTTCGATACACATGTCTAATATCATTTATAATAATAAGTAATATAATAAAATTGAATGGTAAAATTTACTTAAGTATTATAACAATAGTAAAATTTTGTATTTTATAATGATGAAAGTTCATGTAAACATGATCAGTAATAATATGTTTTATATTCGACAATTATTTGTTAGATTACCTATTATCGTGTTTAAAGTCTTAAAGTATTATGTCAAGCAAGTTTTAATCTCAAAAGGTTATTACAGGGTGGATCATTACGTGAACAATAGTGATGTCTGGAATTAACCCACATCTCTGTGCTTCCGCTAACATTTGATTTGACTATGATTTGTATTTTTTTTTTTATATGACAAAAAAAATGATATTATATATTATATTTATAAAAAAAAGCACCAGATCGAGTTTCTTGCCGGCTCTTTTCGACTGGGTTGTTTTCCGAACCTGTGATAGTGTTTTAGAGGTTCATAAACGCCTTCTTAGGGCCTAAATTGAATAAATAAATTTTGATTTTGATTGAAAGGTTTAGACAACCTAGTTCAAGAAATGAGCTAGCGCGATTTTTCGTTAAGCTTTTATACTACTAAAACGTAACAACGTAATCATTAAAATTTGACCAAAAATATGCATGCAAATAAATACGGAAATCGTCATAAAAGATCCTCGAGACCTAAGTATATCATAACTTTCTAAAATAGAGAGAAAAAGTTCACGTTTTTAAATAATAAGCAAAAAAAAAATTTGTTATTTATTTATATATCATAAATTACAATTAATATGTCGATTACCAATAAAAATGAGACAATAGGAAGACAATAGGAAAACAATGGAAAGTTGGCGTAAACGCCAGGTCAGTGCTCAAGGGGTTAATTTTGAAAGTAGAGACTGCTGCTATCTAAACTAACAATTCTTGTATCTCAGGCGACTGTGATGATTGTCACAAAATCATCTTCATCAGTAATCAGAAATACAAAATATTACTATTGATAAAAAAATAAACAACTTAAGATTATAGATGTATGCGCACACATATCTGTAACTCATATTTTATGTCAATGCTTACGTTATCATGGGGGGTAACACTTTTGCTTACTATTGCTGCTAATAAGGGCAAACAATTCAACACCAATAGCTATGATTCCATAGATAATTTGTATGTTTTAAATGAAGTCAAGCATTTTGCTTTACACTGCCAATTAATAATAACGATATTCTTTGTACCACTTCGATTATATAAATGTCAGGAATAAAGTAATTCTAACAATTAATGCAAGTTTTAAAACTTTTTCTATAAAAAACGTATCAATCACTAAGCAGCGAATTGTCGCCTGTTCATGTCTTTTATATTACGTTCATTATTAGCAAAGTGCCCACTGAAGTGTATTGGCACTGATTCAAGAAGCTAGAGTGCTTAGTGCGAGCTATCAACTGCCCCACTAAGCTACACACCGCCAACAGATTACGTTGAAGTTTTTGATATTTTATCTGTTACTTAACACTAATCTGT
The DNA here is from genome assembly GCA_014132275.2 of Samia ricini. Lineage (NCBI taxonomy): Eukaryota > Metazoa > Arthropoda > Insecta > Lepidoptera > Saturniidae > Samia > Samia ricini. Next base: position 4,209,310 of record AP028168.1, read on the forward strand.
TTTATATACATGTATGTTACGTTACATAAACGTAGATTGTATTTTTGTTTTAAACAGTCGGATATTATAAAGTTGTTATCATGTGGGTTAAGTAGATAATTTAATTTTTTTTTTTATAAATGATTTGATCAGATTCGATTGGTTAAAAGTGAATTTAGGATTTTCAATACAAAATAATCAAAAATTGCGTCTTGAAAAAGTGAACAAGGATATACCAAATGGTAGGTAACGAATTACCTCTAGATAACTACTGTTAATTATTGATTATAACTGAAAAAAAGGGGCACTTGAATTCTATCGTAGTACCCGCGAGAATTGTCGCAGAGTTCAGTTTGGTAATAACTTGACGCGAGCATACACGTTGGTATAGATGAAAGTTGTTTGGGATTAGCGTTAAACGTTAAATTGATTGTTTGTTGATTGTTAAGCCTTTCTAGCTATTACTCAGTTCATATATTCACACTATACACTGGTTACTACACACGGGCTACGGAAGTTGAAGCAAGACACCGGCGTTACTCGAGAGGTAAGTGTCGATCTATAAGACATTATTTTGGTCTACTGCGAATCGCAGGTCGGCCAGGGTTAATCACGACCCCGAATCGTTTAAACTAGGGCCCAGCGCGATTCGTTTGATTACAGTCGTGACTAACTCGAACAACTACTGTATAAATAAGGCTTAGTGTTTGGCCCTACAAACTTGCTATGGTTTCCTCACGATGTTTTCTATAACCCGAAAGCGTCAGCTCATTATAAACTTAGATAGGTGGGTTAAAACCACATACTTAGCATAGCGAAAATATATTATGTCTATGGTTAAAACCTACGTCCATCCACTTTGAATCCCACCGCACTACCAACATAACCGTCACCACTTCTAATAAAAAAATATTCAAGTGTAACATTAAAAAAAAAAATGCGTATAAATAGACGTCTCCTTATATAAATTTTCCAGAACCCCGAGTTCCCCAACTGGGGAGGCTCTTGACGTCGCCACCAGCGCGATACAGTAACACTGCCCATGCATCAAGCATTACACGCACAACACTGCAAACACACTCTTGCACATAATACGCAGGTACATAGGTCCTGTAAGGAACCTTTTTTTTTTTAAATGTAAACAAAGAATAAAAAATGTAGGGTTTAGCTAGGATAAAAATTCCGCGGGAGTTTTCATACTCAGGTAGCGGCCAAGCCGAGGTTCGAACCCTTGAGCTAGCTACCTTATGCGGCTGAGTGCCTTCAGCACTCGCCCTTAAAGTTCGGTGAAGCTGTAAAGGCCCTTCCGGTCAAAAGCATTAGCTAGGTTAAAAAAAAAAATCTGGCATCGACGCAAAGCGTATTCTGATCCCCGACAGGAGAAGTTATTTTTCCGATGCTAGCGAGATACAGATATGCTTTTATTCACTACCTATACATACAACATACTGTACTTAGCACACTCACACAGTACACACAAGGTCTGTCATCCATCATCATGTCAGCCAAAAAACTTTAACTACTGGACATAGGCCTCAAAATAACCAGTATCGCTCCACCCGTGTCTTAAGAATTCGAGCGACAACCACCAAGTCATCGCTTTACCTTATTGAAAGGACGTGGTCACAATTCGAAAAACCGTTGGCGCTATCAGGCATCTGTTATAAGAACAACGCACCTTGCTTAGTGACATTTTGGTTCTTCTGAAGATCTCATTTCTAATTCCATCAGATAGTAAAACTAGGGGTATAGCCTTTTGAGTAATTTTGAGATTTATTATTAGGCCCATTGCAAGCGACCAACACAAGGTTCTGTATTATTTATGCTTGCTCATCGCTTGATTTAGCTAAATTGAATTCTGCAAAATTTACTTGAATGCAACAGCTCTAGTCAATAGCTCGTGTAATTCGATTGGGTGTTAAGTGCTCGATGCAATAAAAATCTTTCAGGTCAGTTCAAAAAATAAAAATGCTTTTATCAAATCACAGTTTTTGGTAATTCATTGGACATGACTTTGACATTTTTAGTTTTAACGAGTGAATAAAACGGGGTGTCGATCTAAATCTGGATTCGATATATTTTGTAAATTAGCATAAACAAGCAGTAAGAAGGGAACGACAGTGAAGACGCCACACCGCGATATGTCTGCGACGGTGATAAAGTTGCCATCGTGTTTCGAAGTCACGCGATCGCGTGCAATTTCACCAGTACCTTGACACTGTGCTCTAATTCTTCTGAACTTTATTGAAAGCCAACCGTTTTTATTTTAGGAGTGCTACAATCTAAGGTGCGTCAGTTAGCAAATCTTCAAAGGCATAGTCTCCATAATTTGATACATTATTGCAACTATCCACTTCATCTACTTAATAGTTTCTGTGGTCTGATGTAATAATGAGGAAATTATTTTCAGTCGTGTATCATTGCGTTTGTTGCTAGTTTTAACTGCGTGGTTTCGCAACATAAGTTCGGTGAAGCTGTCAAAGCCTTTAAAGCTATAACCGTTAGTCAGATCAAGAAATACATTTATAAACACATTTTTGGTTACGGCTAGTTTAGACAAGGTTAAGTTAGGAGGTAGGGATTTCGTTTAATCCCGTATCGTCTCGTGAATGGCAGCAGACGGGCTTTTATTTATTTATTTATTGACACATCAACGACACATTCACAAATTTTACACAAACTTTTCACACATTATAAACCTGTAACTGTATAATGTATCTTTACAGATGTGTACATATTATATTAATTTGCGATAGCGCTAGAAGTGAATAAACTGAATTTAAGGCTCGTACAATTTGAATAGTTTTGAGTGAACGGAGTGAGATGAGCAATGGAAAATGTCAATGTCAAGGTTTTAGTGGATATTCCTGGCGCTTCACGCCGAAAGAGTGCCACATAGACCTATTAGCTTTAATCCGGAAAATGTGACTTCTAGATTTCCCCCAAGTTTCATACTGACACTAGGCTGCGTCACGTTTTTGGATTAGCAAATGTGTTTTTAGACCTACCTAGAGGCTTTAGCAATGATAGATTTGGTTTACCATCGCCAACTAGGGAAGCTTTTGTTGCCCAGTACACAAGCTATATACGCATCATACTGCACACATTACACGCTAGGTGTACAGGTTCTGTAAGGGACATTTTTACTTTACACGGGTAGCAGCTCAAGCCAAATTAAGTACCATTTTGGTTCCCTTACGCTGTCTACCATTTTTAGGCTGAGTGGCTGAAGCTCGCCTCAGAGTTCGGTAAAGTTGCTAAAGCTCTTCTGGCATGATGATCCCGAATGTCAATAGATTGTTATTTAGCGATAGTTGTCATTGTTCTTGGACTATACTTTATTTAACAGATGAAGTTGAATCATTTTGTAGAACTCAAATAACAAAAAGTTTAATAGATATGAAATTTACTATTTGTGTTAACCATAGATAAAATATATCCGGCCAACGTAACGATGGAACGTGTCATCTAGACTCTAGAGCACTATTGTAAAAATATAGTAAAGTTAAAAATGCAGTCGGTTGTAAAATTCAAGGATGAAGGTATAATAAAGTTTTATAAAAAATGGGATCTCGTATTATTCTAGATTTATTACGGACGGTTTCGTATTTCTAAAAAAATAAACGTTTAATGACTTTTAGTATTAATATTTTTTATATAACGGCGTAAAATAAAACAATGAGCTCATTTAAAAATTTGATTTATGTTTTCTGAGTAATAACAGTGTTGTGTTAGTTTTCAAGTAATTATTGATAATTTAATTATTCCCCATTAATTCCGACGAATAATGATATTTAAAATAGTTTAATTGTTTTGGAAATTAAATTATAAAACTGAATCAATAGGGAGAATGAATCGTTTGGTTGTATTAATAAAGTCCAACACTATTGTAGTTTGTAATTGACTTGTAGTTTAAATTCCTTATATTGCTTGTTTTGTTTTAAAACAAAATAATTCTAATTAAATGAAAATGTGGATCAATTTGAGTTTGTGTTCTGTTTTCAATTACTTATACAATTTACATTAGTCTTCTCGAAAGTAAACATTCTGTTTACGTGGTAGATAAATTTGAATTCTATCCACGAGATGTGATTAAAGTGATTTAGAATCGCTTCGTAAGGAAAGCCGTAGGTGCCCGAGGGTATCAGAGAAATGTGGACTTACACAGAGATCTGAACCTATCCTCCATCCATTCCGTAATCAAGTCTCAGTGTCGCGCCGTCTTTGATCGCGCGGAAACACACCCAAACCCGCTCATATCGAGAGGCGTAGCTTACCCAGCCGTTCCGTTAGCTCCGAATTCGTTTCGGAGACCGCGAAACGTTCTTACCAACTCCGCCGATAAAATCATCGTCGCAAATAGAATCTTTCCCCATCACCCGAGTAAATATGCGTGCCAGGGCCCACGCCCGCAAAGCCGCCGTTCCCGCCGCAGGGGACTTGCGGCTTACTTTGCTCCCGCACACTCTCCGAGTCCCCCTTAGGCGGCGACCCAAGACGTTTCTCGTTGCCCAACTGGGGAGGCTCTTGACGTCACTGCCAGCGCGATACAGTGACACTGCCCATGCATTGAGCATTACACACACAACACTGCATACACACTCCTGCATATAACACGCAGATACATAGGACCTGTAAGGAACCTTTTTTTATGTTAAATAAAAATGTAGGGATTAGCTAGGATCAAAATTCTGCGGGTGTTTTCACACTCAGGTAGCAGTCACGCCGAGGTTCGAACCCTTGTGCTCTTACCTTTTGCGGCTGAGTGCTTCCCTTCAGCATTCGCCCCTTAAGTTCGGTGAAGCTGTAAAGGCCCTTCCGGTCAACAGCATTAGCTAGGTTAGAAATAAAAAAATGTCGTTGATTAGTAGTACCTATGGACCTTTTTTTTTGACGAGGGGAATGTATTTACACACTACCTAGTACCTATGGACCTACTTAGAAAATGAATTATTCCTAATGTGAAATAAATAATTTAATTGACATATTTGTAGCACACATTAAACGTAAAGTTTAACGTCTGCAATTCCTCTTCTTATAAACTTTAACTATCCCAAATCTCATACTAAATCGTGCGCGTAGTATTCTTAAATAGAGATTCAAATTTTTTGCTTAACGTATTAATACATAGATTGAATAAATCAAAATTCAACCAATAAATTTTCAGTGATTTCTAAAATTGAAAATTAACATAGAATAAACTTTATATAACGTAAATGCAATGTTTTATGTTTTTTTTTATTAAAAGCAAAAATATAACAGTATGCGAAGAAAGTATTCACTTTTCTTTCAGGCCCGTTTATTTAAACTACACTTTAAACTGTTCAAAAAAAACTTGCAATTATTTGAGAACTTTTAATTATTATTCAAAAGATTTTATAAAAGTCGATGCTTCGTTCGTTGCTGGCAATGGTTTCTCATAGAAACTGACTTTTTGATATTTCCACTTAAAGAGATTCCTTCGTTTTATGTTTGAGAACGCTTTAAAATGGAACGAGCATTGCTGAATATAACGTTGTCTGGTTCGTTTGTGAAACAAAAGACGTTGTAAATTAAATTCCTTCAACTAGGATTCGAATCCAGTAGACCGCTATTCGAACAGTTTCAAAATAAAGGGTAACTAACATTCATTTTGAATACGACACTGATTCACAGAAATTATTTGAATGTATGATTTTTTTATACATACACAGGTCGAACTTATTTTTTAATTTTAAGGTAATTTTACTCGGCAACAATTTCTGTCGTTCTTATTATATTTTATTATAGGTATAAAATGCAAGAGGACGGGTTTTAGTGATCGTTTTTTTGTTGACTGCATTCTCTATTATATTCCTAACTTTTTCTATTTATTACGTAACGTTATAAAATATATACTAAACTAATACCATAGACTATATCTATGATTTAAAGAAGAATCATGTAAATCGTTGTATTGTTTCACGAATCATAAGTAATGGACAAAATGTTATATTTCATAAAAACCACGGTGCCCTCTTCGGTAGCGGCCCAGAACATGCTTTAATCATCAACTGGTAAGGCTTCTTTCTATGCCTTCCTCTAATCTAAAGCTATACAGTGACACTTTCATGCACACGCATTCATAACACGCATTGTATTGTATCACAAAAGTCTGCACACTACATGCACATTCGGTTTGTTAGGGAAAATGAGGTTTGTAGTTTTCTTAGGCAGACGGCCCATCTGATGATAAATGGTTACCGTCGCCTATGGACAACTGCAACATCAGAAATATTACCGGTGCGTTGCAGACCCTGGAGAGCGTTTTAAAGACTGCTAGAATCTTTAACCACTATAGGCTTAACGCGGCATAAATACGTCTCAGGTAGCAGGTACCAAGTCGTGGTCTGTATTAATTTTGTTCTCTTGTGATAGTTACTATTCTCCGGGCTGGGCGCCTTTAGCGGTCACCTCAAAACTTCTATGAAACTGTCAAGGCCCGGGCAACAAATCTCATAGAACAAATTTTTGAAGCGAAAACTTCTTTAGTGTGATTGAATGATTCTCGGTAGGGGGAAAATTATAGATTCGCGTTACCAATGCCATGACGTCAGCCGTCAACATGCTACAGTATGTCAAGTATAATATGGCGTTTAAGCGTTGGCGCTCAGAGATAAATAATTAAATGTATACTTACGCAGCCTGTCGTATGTTTAGATTACAAATAATCTATACGAAAATGTCTATTATTATTGCTCGGAGTGCCAATAGATATAAAAACAAGACAAATGTTAAATGTTAGATTATATGTATACGATATTAATGTATTGAGTTTTCACTACTATTAGCAGTCCCCATGGCTGCTTAGTTTTTTTTTTAAATTTAATTTTAAAACCGTTTAATAAATTTTTTTATGATACAAACACAGTCGTTGTCCCAATGTTGTAGTGTTCCCACGGTGACCTACATTCGTTCGGTTATAAACGATTTTGTTATTTGTCCCGGATATGTTACCACTTAGATAATGCGCGCACTGCCTTCCATTCTCATCCAATATGCATCTAGTTTCAATAAAACGATGAAATGAACTATTTATGTAAAAAATATCAATGTATCTAGATTCTTCTATAAAGAGAGTACTTAACATTGTTGTAATATTACATTAAACTTAGTTTCAAACAAGACTTTTGCAAGGAATCTATGCAAATAAAATCAACGTAAGTATGTTTGTTCTTTTTTATACTAGCTCGGCAAAGTGACGGTATTGTGCCTGATGATAAGCACAATGGTATCCAGAAACATTGGTGACTGGCGAAGGATCGGTTATCCATTGCCAGCCTCATCTCCGGCCTTCTCTATGCGTTCCTGAATTATTCATTATTATTCTAAAAACTTTGCTGAATTAGTTAGTTTATTTCCGTGTGGTGTCGGCTAAGAATAGTACCATCCCATATCTTCCAGTAGGTGTCGTAAAAGGCGACTAAGGGTTAAATCAGAGGATGGACAGCAGCATCCTCTGAGCACCACAAGCACCTACTGCGATCTCCAACCCGCGTGCCAAGCGTGCCTCTAATGACAATCCCCCATCCCTATTTGAAGGAGACCTATGACCAGCAGTGGACGTCTTATGGGTGCATGGATGGATGGTGAGTTTCTCTGTGTACGTTCGAGAAAGTTTCCTGACTCAAAAAGTTCTTAACGTGGCATTTGACCGTTGAGAATAAAAATCAAGTCAAGTAAAGATGATATAAATTCACTAAACGAATTCTTCAGTTAGATCGTACTAGTTTTTGTGATCTTTAGATGTTTCTTTCGAGTTGTTTATAGGCACGTCCTAATTCAACATACGGTCTTATCGTAAAAATTGGGTGGTTTTTACGAGTACATACAAAACTGGGCCACCTCATTGCCGATATAAGAAAACATTAAAGATTCTTTATACGATAGTTTTCACCCCATTATAGGCAACTATGTGCTTTATTGAAAGAAGATCTACGAAGTCTCACAGGTATGTACTTTGATAAAATCCAAGCGCAAATAAACGTGTTTCTAATTTTTTTTTTTCGATCTAATGATTCGAGAGAGTTCTGTTTGATGAAAGTACTTTGCATTTTAACGCACTGGGGTGTATCTGTATTATCTACTGCAGTCTTATATTTCTTATAATATTAATCAAACGTAATATTGCGAACATTATTACAGTTTCAGTGGGAAAAATACCTGTCCTTGGTCATATTAATGTCCATTTAGCTAAAAAAGTTCCACAAAAAACCGGCTAGTTCGGGAACTTGTAATCCACGTATTCTTGTACGCCGCAGAAACGTGGATCGTGCGGGAAGTAGAGAGTAAGAAGATAGAGGTCCTAGAGATGTAGTGCTGGAGGAGAATGCTCGGAGTATCGTGGACTGGTTTTCCGTACCAACGAGTCTATACTTCGAGAACTCGGCATCAAGCAGCGTTTGTCATCTTCGGTATAGTCTCGTATACTCAATTTTTTTGATCACGTATGCCGCCGAGGGGAGATGGCTATTGATCGACTTATGGTCAAGGGAAAGGTTGAGAGTACAAAGCCTCGAGGAAGATCGCCTATGAGGTGCACTGACCGGATAAAAGCGGCAGTAAATGACTCATCATCACTACATGAATGCACGAGGAAGGCGGCCATCAGAGAGGAGTGGCGGCGTGTTGGTGAACACCTGAAGTGCTGACCACGACCACTCTGCCAAGAGTAACACCGACAGTAAAGTATCGAGAATGGATGATTTGTTCATGGATCCAAATTCAATTTTTATTTGTATTAATGTCGTTGCAATTCATTTACTTTTTTTAAATGAGGTAATTTACAAAATAATAATAAAAAACTTTACTTAAACTGTATATATATTGTATAAAAATTACCTGTATATAATACAAATTAATAGAATTACATTATGAGTACGGTAGTGGAAACAATAGATTTAAATTTCTAGTAATGCAATTCCCAATGTCCCTGATCCCATTTAGCTTTTGTCGTCGAGATGTCAGCAGCTGCGCCACCTGTCCGCACCTGTCAGTCCTTGTCGTGAGTGACCGCCACGCGGGAAATGAAGCCTTCACAGCAAAAGAGCCATTTAACGTGCAAGCAAATGAAACCCTGACAAAACAATCTTGATATGTTAAATGTATTGTTTTAAATTTTCATTGCCTTCAATACGACGGATGAAATTGAAACTTTTCAGATTTATCAAAGACCGATGACAATACAATAATTTAATAAGATTCTGTGTATTTTCATTTTATGAAATAAAATGGTACAAGTATCACCATCTAGTGAAAATAAGGAGAAATATTTAGACGTGTCATTTTGGCATAATTCTATGAATTAATCAATATTTTGACTTACGTAGAACACTGCTTATACAAAGCTTTTATTAAAGAAGTTATGAATAAAAGGGTGCATCAAATCAAATATTGGTTAACAAATATCCGAATAAGACTATCTACAAAAGCGTGTTGTTTTCGTGGTTTAAGCTAAAATTTATTTCGTTAATATATAATATAATATATTTCAATACCAAACTGGTACAGAACACAAATTCGAACAGCGCTATCCCGATACACAAAGTTCTATAAGAAAGTGTACGATATTACACAACTATTTTAACGGACTCCTTTGTTGTCTTTTAGTGCTTCATCGAACGCTGATACTCAATTCAAAATGGAAGCCGCATAAATTATTATATATTTTTATTATTTATCACGAATGACACTTTCATGCAGCAGCGTAATATGCATTTCACTGCACCCCGTACATATTAAACAACATATTATATGCACATATTAAATAACAACATATTTATATGTTCTGCACGCAAATTAGGTGGTTGATTGTTATGAATCCCTCATTTATTTCATTTATTTAATCTGAAGGAAAACTTACAGAGCTAACCTTAAATCTTATATTTAAACCTAAACTAATACAGATGGGTATTTATAATTCTTTATAGATATTAAGAGAATACAAAGTAAACAATGGATAGGCTACGACCAGATTAAATATTACAGAGAAGAGAAATGTTAAAAAGTAAGTAGTCTTGTAAGTTTGCGGACATTGTAGTTTAGGTATGTATATTTACGAAAGGTTATCTGATAAATACGGCAAGTTTTTATACCATCGCGCAAGTGATGCAAATATAATAAAAACAGACTACAAGAACATTCACAAAGCCCCAAATAAATATATAAACGTAACACCTGTTGATATTATCCGCGCATTCATTCGATGTAATCACCGATTTGAATATCGCCGATCTTATTAGACATAATAATGCTTAGTCATTTGCATAATGGGAACTTAACGCTTGTTACTTGTCGATTATTGTTTATACTTAAAGATTTTGTTAAAGGTATACGCACGAAAGCTTTTATTAACCCCTCGAGCAACTAACCTGGCGTTTACGCCAGCTTTCCATTGTTTTACTATTGTCTTCCTATTGTTTTATTTTTATGGGTTAATCAATATATTTACATAAACATCTGTCAACAGAGTGGCTATGTATTATAAAGGTTGAAAGTAAAATAATTTCGGAAGTTTTTCCTTCAACATAAGTCTTCGACCACTCTCGAACATTATATTATATATATGTTTGTCAAATATATATAGATATATATATGTATACACCTATAATACATATAGGTGTATATAGTGTATTTATTATAGATCTTTTCTATGTTTATATTAACAAAAACTAGCTATGTATTCGCAGTTCTGCTCGCGTGTACAGTAAGACTGATAAACGTTAACTGATATGTAATGTAAAGATAATCATTCATTGTTTTTTGGAAGACATAATAATAAACTAATAATCGTAGAATTGTAATATACACTATGACACAAGTATATATTTATAGTACAATAACTTTCTTGTTTTAGATTTTCTGTTATTTTTTATAATTAATTCATTTACGTACAGATTTCAGAAATAAGAAATAGGTTTGCTCACCGAAATAAACTACTAGTTATATATTATACAACAACTTAAATACGAAAATGCGTGCGTCAGTTGAAAAAAACACAAGAAAACAACATAAATTTCGTGAAAACGCGCTTTCAGCGCGAAATGGAAATTCAGTTCGTGCTTGGTCATGAATATTTTTGACACTATGTCGAACCTTCAGAAGGGGGAAGTATCATTTTATTATGTTTCGCTGTAAAACATTCGAAGTAAACATAAATATTTTTTAAACAATACCTACTTAGATTTAAAAAACATCATAAATTTGGTAGACTGTCTTTTATCATGAATTGTTTTAAGATCTTACGACGTTGCAAGCCTTTTTTTTATAAGATGCCCGATAAAATGACAGTACAGTACCTGATGGCAAGTGCTGTACAGCCCTAAACATCGGAGACCGTCACTGACAGATTCCACCGGAGGTCGTCGTCGTCATACAAGCCTGATAAGCCGCCACTTCATGCTCCTTTTGAAGGACCCGATGTCGTAGAATACGCTAGCAAGGAGTTTATTCCACATTTGTACGGTGCAGTCTTAGTTGCAAGTGGCCTGAACTGCGTCAAGTATGCAAATACCACACAATGAACCTAGTTAAGTCATTATCTTAAGTTTTGTCTATTTAGATTTTTTTAGAAATTTTGTAATAGACGTCTGTTTTAGTTGTCACTAATCTCGAATATGACAGTAAAAAATCTTTGTCTATCTCTTTGTCTTTCTGTGTGTTTTCAGGATTGTATTTTTGAAAATAGTATACGGTACTTATACTAAACACTCATTTTAACAGGTATCTTTTTGGCAGATAGCTGAAGTTATAAGGCGTAAATTAGGCTAAATACTTCTATTTGAGGAATATAAAAAAGATATCTCATTTAAAAAAATGCATTTATGAAAAAAATCCAATTCGATGCACAGTTTTACTGGAGAGTGTATGAATTTGTGAGGAATATTTTTGCTATGTATTAGCAATAAAAATAATTTAGGATCTGTACGAAAAAATAGGGTAAATTTTATTCCAATGATTATTTAAATACTAATAATAGGCTGAATATATAGTATGATTTGCGAGCAAAATTGAGGGAAGAGCTAGTTCGAAATAAAGTACAAAGCCTATTTCTTCTATTACAGGAATTAAATTTTTACCTGTATTATTTGAAAATATTTATAAAAGTACAAAGTTAAATCGAAATAATTAACTTTATTATAAATCAGAAATGTAACTTACTTTGTTTACTTTAGTTATCACTTACAATAATTTAATAAGAATTAATTATCAGTAAAGATATGGATTATTAATGTGTCGAGTACCCATAAAAATAAGACAATAGCAAAACAATGGAAAGCTGGCGTAAACGCCAGGTTAGTGGTCAGGGGTTAAAGGTAAAAGCAGATTCACAGAATAACCAAGAATTCTTCGTATAAATTATGAAGGAAGTTAAAGAGAAATTGAAATAAATTACAATCCTCAAAATTATTCAATTTAAATTCACTGCCATTTTTATTATGACTAAAGCGTTCGCCTTTTTCATACAGTATTATTGTATATTAAAATTTAAGAAGTCGCAAAAGAGTTTACTTAAAAAAAACATTTCAATACTTTTTATTCGATTGAAACAATTTCATTATCATTTTTATTGCAGCGTATAACGAGGTTTTTATATTTGATATAATAAAATGAAACATTAGAAGAAATACTTTCAACTCTTACATTCATTTCTAAAAGAAACAGGAAGCAATCTCGAAATGTACATCCTTTTCGACGTGAAAAGACACGTCCGTTGGTTGAAAATTTTTTAAAACGTTATTTTTATTTTAAGAAACTTTTAAAATAAACAGAATATTATAAAGGATTGAGGAAAAAACATTCAGACATATTTCATGAGATAAATTTGAAAATTGTATGTAGTTGGCTAATGGTCCTTGGTTGAGAACTGAATGAAACTGTGTACTAACTTTGTATAATCATACAAAGCTGGGTTGTAATTATTTATTAACTATAAAAATATTTGCAAATAACATATTACGGTATCTATACTAAATATACTAAATATAATATAAACTTAACGCGAGACTGTTTCGATACAAATATGAATAATGGAAGACAACACAACCATTTCGTGATGTCAAATGGTTCAAAGAAAATAAATTTTTGTTGTTAATATATAAAACTGAAGTTTCTTTTACTAAATATATATGAAGATATATACGATACCTATAACAACAATGGTTTTTTTTTTTAATTTTAGCATGTCTGTAACGGCTAGACCGATTTAGACGGGACTTTTAAAATTAAAAAATTTAAAACTCTAACTCGCATACAAAAATTTGAACAAAATCCGATCCAATGCACATTTTTAATGGCAGCTATTTGAATTTGTGATAAATCTTTTTGCTTTATGTTATCTAATTATGCTGGAATACTAGAAGCGTTCCCTTTAACAGATGGAACTCAAATGTGTCGTGTGTCGGTTCTACCGAGTCTTATATAGTACTGTTCTGTGATCTAACAATTATCAGATGAGCGAGGCGCCACCGGAAGAGCACCTTTGGCGGCACCGGAAGTAGGCCGATAATGTCGTAAGGCGCTTTGGCAACATTGTTAACACTAGTAAAATAAAATATTCTATTGACCGGATGACAATGTCCACAATAAATAAAAAGGCGAACATACAAGTTTTAGTGATCGCTTGGGAATCTTACTGAGTAAAGTTGCTTGGAACGATTTCTTCGAAGACTCTTCGCCAGCAGTTTGGATGTTTCTTTACGAGTAAAGTAGGTAAGTAGGCAACAATAAAACAGAAGTTATATACATCTTATATAGATATAAATCTGATATGTATTTACCTATATGTTTGTGGATTAATATTCTGCCTGCGCTTCGCATATAAAATTATATGGAGCAGGAAGGTAGAAAGTTGTCTCTATCAGTGATTTACATCTAAAAGGTTTGTTTCTTACGAATCAAGTTTGTAGTTTTGAAACTAGCGATGATGAATCTTTATAATTTAAATTTAAATGAGTTTAGTTGTATACAAGATGTAGCAGTGGATGGTTTCCATTCCATAAAATTATTATTTATTAGGTTACTTTAAATATAAGTGAAGGACTACTAACTAGAACTAGAGTTTTTTTTTTCTAAATATTATTTGATATTCTTCAATATAGGTACTTTTAAGAGAAACTGCTGCGAATTTTCAGAACCAAAATAATAAAAAACTCTAATGGCCCCAATTTATATACGTTCTTTACTTTGTTCTATCATAAAGGTGAAATACAGCGATAGCAATCTGTTTCGCTATAACATTTACGAGTTAGATTGAACCGAATATCGGTAGGTAAAGAGAACCCTTGAAATTAAGTTTGGCTTTGTTTTATGGCCTCCGTTTTATTGTTACACTCTGCGCGTAGTCTATCCAGAATTATTGTTGGTGGTGTATAAATTCGGATGTTTACTTTTTGTTAATTGTCAGTAAAATGGTTTTCATTATTTAATGTGCTTATTTCGATCATTTTGCTATGTGTTCGTTTTTTATATGTCGGACTGCATATGGTGAAGAATATGTCACAGTGATTCGTTTGGCATATCGCATGCCGACATGAATCTTTGTAGGTTAAGCTGGCATGTAAAAAGATCGGTGTGCCAAATAGAGCGAAACGATATAAGATTAGAAGCGATGATAGCGCAGAGGGTAGCGCGGCTGGATTCCGCGTCAATCGACGCGGGTTCGATCCCACTTATTCAACTCTAAAATCGGCCTAAGCTTTCGGTGAAGGAAAATCGTGAGGGAACCATAGCACGTTGGTAGGGCATTTTCTAATGATGCCTATCTGGGTAGCTACCACCCTCAAGTTTGAAAACCTATTGCCAAATATGAATAGGTGTGTTCCAGCAACATCACTTGATACCTAGTACCTAGGTTTAGTAAGTTTAGCGTCCTGGACTACATTGTAATTTAAAATCAGCTGAGATTGTGGTCAAAGCAGTGAGCCTATGTGTAATATGAGTGTAAAAAAACGGTACCTCACATCGGAGCAAAGACTACAACTATACAAGACACATATGGGGCACTGCTATACTTTTTAAGGTAGGGAAACGCATTTATGCTTGCTCCCTGGGAACTCTAATCCGGAGGATATTAAAGCTTAAAGCGTCGGGAATACCCACTAAAACCCCACGGTACAGTACTGCGGTCACTTGGATACTAGATTGCGGCACTTGACTCGGTTCTTTGCTGCTTCTCGGTTTTGCTGCTTGACCGAACTGAAAAAAATGCGAGAGTAAAACTTTAAGAAAAATATATAACGGAAATGCTATAGTCGTTCTTTCTAACTCTTTCTTTCCGTTCTCTCGTTTCTTCTCTATCTGATCTCTCTCCGCCTCTTCAATGCATAGTATAGTATACACTCATGACTTTAACGTCAATTTTGCAGATGTAATTTTTTTCAACTTCATTATTTATGTAATTTTATGTTGTCGAAAAAAAAATAAAGACATATATGTTTTTATCATTATTATATTATTAATTATTTGAATACAATTTCTTTTTGGGTTTGATTGACTTTGTTTTACGTTATTTGTTATTTTCTAAAATACTAAATTTCCTAAATACCTAAAATACTAAATAAAAAACAATCAACAAAATTTAAAAAAAAAAAAAAACAAGAAAATATATTAAGCAATTTTTTTTTGCAAATGTGTTGCTTCTATATTATCCGAAGGAACTTCGTTCCTACCTGAGGTCTCGCGTGTCTCATGACATATATTTTTTTTTTTTTTTTTTTTTTAAATATGATTCTATGTCTAAATAGAATGTTAAATGATGGTCCGGTCTAAGATTATAAATAAGGTAAAATTTACTGATTCTCAATTGACGCAGCCGAAATACACCTACAGATGTTTGGTAACTGTGGTGATGGTGGGCAATTAGGAAATCCTACCACCATGCTTTATACAGGCTAAGGCTCAGATAGGTGAATTTGTATGTACGTCCATAGACGAGATCTTAAAAAGCTCTTTTTTATTATCTTTACTTTGAGTAACAATAAACGATTATATAGTGGTTTAACGTCTTTGATATCGCCGAACTATTTTTATCACCTTATCCCTTTATATTATCACATTATTCCTTCATTTATGGAGGCGATAAAAACAATGAATATCATCATAGTAATATAACGGTTCTCATATTATTTTATTCGTGTTTACGACCACCTCACTGTAATCGATATAGTAAAGATGTAGTTTTCTTCGCCTTTTATGTGCGTTATTATTTTCTGTAATATAATATGTATTTATATTTTACTACTAACATATGGTTACTGAACTATTAGTGAAAAAAAAATATTGTGAACAATCTATTATAATATTATATGGTAGTAGAATAGAGTAGTAGAGTAGATCTCGTTAATGATCGTCATAATTTTAATATTAGAAATAA
Source organism: Samia ricini (assembly GCA_014132275.2). NCBI lineage: Eukaryota > Metazoa > Arthropoda > Insecta > Lepidoptera > Saturniidae > Samia > Samia ricini. Next base: position 4,225,679 of record AP028168.1, read on the forward strand.
AGACAAGTTGGCCGTCCCACGCTTTAGGTTAAGTAAGTGTTATAAAAGCTTTATAGGTAATAGTATTCGGTTTTAGAATAAGATCCCAAGTAACATTACCGATTTACCTGACAATAAGTTCAAGTATTATGTCAAGCAATTTTAATCTCAAAAGGTTATTACAGGGTGGATCATTACGTGAACGATAGTGATGTCTGGAATTAACCATAAATGTCTGTACTTAATTTCAAAATAATTTTATATAACTAAATAGATATTAATGTATCACAATATCTATACCAAAAAACACGATTTATAAAATTTATGTCTGTCTGTTTGTTCCTTGTAATCTTCGTAACGGTTTGTCCGAATTTGGCAGGACTTTTTTTTTGGTAGATAACTGAAGTTACTCCGCGTAACTTACTTTTGTATTTCGAAAATATTTAGAGTTCCGCGTATAAAAACATAAAACTCATAAAATTGTGAGAAATATCTTTGCTTGATGTTGTTAGCAAAATTTTTTGGATAATAATTAAGGTTCCGGATAAAAAAATTAATAAGTATATTACAAGGGGAAAAATATCTAAAAAACGGGCAACACAACTGGTTCGATAAATATCCACATCTCGTATTACAATAGTTATGTGTATTTTTTTTACTTACCCCGCCGCTATTCTGCCTCGCTTTTAGAGCGGCACGGTTAAAATGTGCGTACTATATTATAATTAACTGTTTGAATAAACTGATTGCCAAGTTAAACGTTAAATAAAATTAGATGTAATATATTAATTACCTACGTCAGTAAACAAAACTATGAAAAGCGAAGTAATCTCTTCCTGACGATGTTTAATTAAATGATTGGAAGTAAGATTAGTGACGTGCAGTTTTACTTAAAATGATCCCCTACCGTGATCGCGATCGCGACCCGCCCTAAACTCCTAGCGTTCAATCACTTTTACTTATATTAACGTGAGGGAGATTTTTATAAGTCCCGTCTTTAGGGTGTGTTTGCTCATCATATTTATTAAACTTGCACTCTGTGGATATTAGACATGATTGATACTTGCAACTAGTTCCGAGACTTTATTAACTTTTATAACGTATTACTAAATATTTTTTTTTATATCATTTATTATACACTCTCTTTCACCCGTAATTTCAGTTACTTTTCATTAGTCTTTTTAGGTTTCGTTACAACTGATGATAGCGCAGCGGGTAGTACAGCCGGATTCCGCGTCAATCGACGCGGGTTCGATCCCCACCTATACGACTCTAAAATCGGCCTTAGCTTTCGGTGAAGGAAAACATGGCATGGTGGCAGGGCGTTTTCTAATGATGCCAGTTTGGGTAGCTACCACCCTGAAGTTTAAGAACCTATCGCCAAATATTAATAGGTGTGTTCCGGCAGCATCACTCGAGAACTAGTACCTCTAGCCTTAGTGTGTTTACCATCATGGACCACCGCCTGGACCATCGCCATTTAACATCAGGTGAGATTATGGTCAAAGGACTAAGCCTATACCGTGTAAAAAAAGAATTGTGTCGTTGAATTCCGTGTCGGCATATGTACGGAATATACCTATTGGTATTTGGTGACAGGGTAGTAGCTACCCAGGTTGGCATTATTAGAAAATACCCTACCACCATGCTATGGTTTCCTCACGATGTTTTCCTTCACCGAAAGCTCAGGCTGATTTTAGAGCTGGATAAGTGGGCTCGAACCAGCGTCCATTAACGAGGAATCCGACTATCCACTGCGCAATCATCGCTTCAACGCCATCGCCTAGCTAAGCCAATCTGTTAGATAATTTGTAAATAAAAAATAGTCCTGTAAAGAAATTATTTTCCTTGAGTACAGAGTAAAAGGATGTGATGTACATTTTTATTTATTTATTTATAATACCTAATTTATTGTACATCAATTAAATACACATTGTGCATAATATAGCTATTGCATTCGAGTACAAAGGGCGGCCTTATTGCTGCCAGCAATTTCTTCCAGGCAACCTTTGGATGGATTTGTCTTAGGAAATCAGGAGCAGTAGGGTGTAGCGAAAGTTATTTGTGCAGTATGTTACAATTTTATGTCACGTGGACCACTGCTTGAGGGGTTGTCTGTCCGCTAGTTAACTTATAACGCGAGAACAACTGCACCGATTTGAATGATCCTTTTTTTATATTACAGACATATTCATTCACAACGTTTCAGTATGCATTTTATTATCTAAAATATGGCAGAATTTATGTAATAAAAGTTTATTACTTCGATAAAAAAATAATACTAGAATATTCTCTTGTATTAGTTACGAGATTTAATGCAGTAAATGATTGTGTATTGTATAGGAATTTTTATATATGCTGCAAGTCATGAGCACAGCTAGTCTATAGGCTGTATAGAACAAAAATTGATTAGGCCGTTCGAACGGGCAGAAATTCTGGGGCAGGATTATCATATGAATAAAGACGAGTGAACCCGATGTAGAATCCCGTTCAGTTACCGTGTATTATGATTAAAACGTATTCGGCAAACAATACACACGAATAGTAACAACTTGTTGGCATTATATTAACTACGTCATCATCTTCCTGCCTTTAAACATTTTTTATTTGGGGTCGGTGCAACACGTCTTCCTCTTCCATTCATTTTTATTTGCTATTATACCTACATTCTTTCTCTTTCTAAGCATATCGTTTTTCCATAGTCCATCCATCTTTTCTTTCATCTTCCTCTTCCGCTATACCCGTCCACATTCACATCCAATACCATTCTAATAACATCCTGTTCCTCCATGTGCGTTACATGCCCATATCAAGACAGACGCCTGCTCCTTACCTTCTCTATCACTGGTACCACTTTCAAACTTCCTCTAATCATTATCCTATTAAATATGGCCATAATATTTGTAAATATGTTTATTTAATTAACCATTTAGTTTTGTATATTTTCAAGGTTATAAGATTACGCGACAATTGAACTGATCATTTGGAGTGGAATTAGTCAAGTAATATCAACCATCTTATTTCATTTCATTATCATCAGCCAACCGATAGACGTCCAATGTTGGACACAGGTCTCCCCCATTAAGCGGGGGAATGCAAAAACGCCACGCTCGGGAGGCATGCTGGCGAACACAGTAAGTGTTTGTGGTTCTCAGAGGATGCTGCTGCCAATCCGTTGTTTTATCCCTTAGTCGCCTTTTACGACTCTCACTGGAAGATAAAGGGTGGTACTATTCTTAGCCGGAACACAAGCCACAGTATCGTGAAATAATGATTTTCAAAGAGCATAATTTACGATTAAAATGCATGAATATTATGAGGCGCTCGATAAAAATTCCTTAATATATAAAGGAAAGCGTATAATAATAACGGTCGGTAATAATCTCGAGCGAATAAATTCGTCTCCCTTTTGCTTTTATGAAGCATTATTCAGTTGCTACTTCAGAAATGAACGGGAACATCTTATTCGATTTGCCTTTATTAAGTTATCTGTTCGGCAGGTGTGGTTGATATCGCATCATTTTTTCGTTAGAACGTTGAAGTTTTTTTTTGTTGTAAATTAAAACAGAAAAAAAGTCGAATTTTGTGTGTCCTGTAAAACTATAATAACTGAATTGACAATAAACATAGTATTTAAAAAATCTATGATAATAATAAGTCTGAAATTTATTATTGTATAACGTAAACAAAGATCTTGGTATTAAACTCGACTTTTATACTGTGACGGCAAACGGGCTGACGTATGATGTTTTATTTTTGTAATGCATTTTTATTTACCACTAACTGTGCCCGCGACTTCGCTCGCGCGATTTTTTTTAACCTAGCTAATGCTGTTGACCGGAAGGGCCTTTACAGCTTCACCGAACTTTGGGGGCGAGTGCTGAAGGCACTCAGCAGCAAAAGGTGTTCGCTCACGTGAAATTCAGACATATTCTAATAACAGCCTATATCCTCCCCCGCCCGTCCCGTCCCGTCTCGTCTAAAATATTTAATCTCCGATCTGTAGATTTAGTCCCATTAGTCTTTTGTATTATGTATAGGTTATCTATGTCTTGTAATCTTCCAGTACAAAAAATAGCATAGAGCCATCTATGAATAATCGTCAGAAATACATACATAATTTGCTTACGTAATCACCATTCATAAAACTACGTCCTCCATGTCATCAAAAATAAACAAAACTTGAACCGTTCAATTATAGTTAGCACGAAATATTGTTATGTTTCGCGCCGTATTGTTGGCTATTTATATCCCAATTGAAAGGCAGTTCACTACTTTCATAAAACTATCCCTTGATACAACGCCTAAAATTCCTAGATTTAAAATAAAAATATCATAATATTGTTTTCTCATTTATTATTTCTTCGAGATTAATTGTTTATATACTAAATATAAATTTTATATTATGTCTTTTTTTGTTCAATTTCGATTAATCCATAATTGTTTTGTTCTCGAATAAGACTAAAATGTATTTACTTACAAACTTTTATTTCATTATAAAGTCGCCGCGTGCCATTTAAATTACTATTACTTTTGAAAGAGTGGACCGATTTTAATGAAATAAAGTTTTAATGCTATTCCGGAATGTGTTTTAAGAATCTTTTGGAATTTTAAACATATACTGGGTACTTTCTAATTGATACCTGCACAACCAAACAGACGGACAGACAGACATTTCTAAAAATGATAGAAATGTGTTTAATTACCAATTTTTAGTCCCTTAATTCTTTTCTCAAAAATCGGTAATGTACAGACACGTGAAATTTGCCATTTTATTATTAGTATACGAGTAGATATAAAAGCGCGTGACGTGTAGATGTTCGGTGACATATTTCCAACTTCAGGTTCTCTGTTAATTGTTTGAGACTTTTTTTTATTTATGTAGCCGATCTAACAATTGACCTAAACAAACTTCAAAGTTGCTCAAAGGGTAATGGAGAGGGCTATGCTTGGAGTTTCACTGTGTGATCGAATCAGGAATGAGGAGATTCGCAGAAGAACTAAAGTAACTGACATTGCCCGAAGACTTTCTAAAATGAAGTGGCAGTGGCCTGGGCACATTGCTCGCAGAACTGATGACGGATGAGGCCAACGGGTTCTCAAATGGGGTACCACGCACCGGAAGACGTAGCGCGGGTAGAAAATATGGTAAATAATAAAATAATACTAATTATATTTTCATAATTCAAATGAAGTCACCTGTGTCTAAGTCGACATGAGGAAATGATGAATCTGTAGTTATGTGCTCGGGTTACTGGAGAAGCTCAGACAACTTCTGGTTCAAGAAAATACCGTCATGCAATGTATTTTAATTCACGTCTGGCTAGCTATCACCATAACTACGAAAATTTGTCCCAAGAAATTATAAATGTGTTTTGGCAGTAACAAGCAATTCAATTAAGTTTTTTTTTTACACAGTATAGGATCAGTGCTTTTACCACAATCTAACCTGATGATTAGTGACGGTGTGGTCCAGGATGGTAAACACACTAAAGCTAGATCCTGGTTCTCAAGTGATGCTGCCGAAACACACCTATTGGTATTTGGCGACAAGTTTTTCGAACATGGGGGTGGTGGTTACCCAAGTGGGAATTGTTAGTAAACGCCCTACCATCCAGCTATGGTTTCATCACGATGTTTTCCTTCACCGATGGCTGATTTTAGAGCTGGATAGGTGGAATTGAACCCGCGTCCGTTGACGCGGAACCCGGCCGCACTATCCACTGCACCATCATCGCTGAAATCGCCAAACAATCAAAATAATATACTCTTAAAGCTATACCCTCCTTGCCGATTTCTAAATTTAGAAAATCTGCAGAAACCTTATCCTGCGTTCATGTGCTAGCGCATTGATCCCTCTAGATTCTCAAGAGCGAAGTCGAAAAGCTTTCTCGGAGCAACATAAGCTGCATACGGTATTTACAGTACTAGCAAACTAGGCATATGAAAGCTTCGTAAACTTTGGAATACCGTTGCAAAGCTTTGTGCTAGAACAATGAACCCTCAAGACTAAATCTGTTATTATTAATTCCTAAAAGAAAACTTTAAATTCAATTTATATTAGTAGAATATTGATAATCATGACGACAATTAAGTTATTGACCATTTTTGTCAAGGTTATTTTTTCTCAAGACACGAAATTTACTAGAGTAGAACTGAACTGTAAAATTTTTGCGAAATGAGTATAAATAATGCATTGTGATTTTTTTATTATTTTTGATTTATTGATCATGCATCATTCACCATTATCCATTCATCATTCATCATTCATCATTCGTCATCCACCAATCACTATTCACCATTCATCATTCCTCGTTCATTCTTTATTGATTCATCAGGCTTATTGATGTGGTGAGCATATAAATTATTCAGCCCGATATATAATCTAATCTAACCACCAACTAATGACCTTTTGTAGTTTACAACTGTAGCCCGTACTAAAACTAGGCAGAAACAATTTTAATATGATAAATATATGTATATTTCTTGGACATTTTTTGGTGTAAATTAAAATTACAAAAAACAGTTTTACGGCTTAATAAGACCCAAATAAACCAAATTTCTACATTGTCTTTCGTGTCATTTGGAATTAATGTTTTCTTCTGAAAATAATATGGCGCCTCGAATATTAGACTAAATTCAAAGACCGCTGACATTTGAAATTAAACGTTACAGCAGTTTATGAACCGAAGTCGAAATTTTCTGAAAGTGATTTCGGAGACCTACTGGTTATGAGTTAATATTAATTAAAACTGTCTGCGCCATTTGCACGTAAGGATTTTGGTTGTCGTTATAACGTTATTTTACTTGTTTATAGTTTAATATTTAATATTACTTGTTTAATAAAATTATCTTTTATTATAGACTGAATAGTAGATTTTTTTTTTATCTCTCTAAAATGCTTAAGTCGATTTGTATTGAAATGAGTTGTTTTAAATTTCCACTGAAGTGTTGTTCTGTAGTTCTATGGATAATTACTGAATCCTAAAAGGCTTTGGCATGTAATAAGAAAAGTTTTCTCATTTAATTAACCGGATAGGGGATAGCTTGCTGGGGAAAGTTAAGATAGCCTTTTATGGATAACAAAAGATTCATTATTATTTTATAAAATGTATCTAGTGGGCTGCGACTCCGTTCGCGTGTGATTTCCCGTTTATAAAGTGACGATTTTTAATTATTTACTGCGTTAAGTCTCTTACATAATCTTTGTTTTGGTTAAAATAATGCAATGGTTACAATGGTGGATAATTTTGTATTCACTTTATTCATTACTTATCTTTATAACTTTTCTCATTTGCTACTTACCTCATGTAACTAAGTTTTAAAACTATATTTAAAAAAAAAACAACCATGTGAATGGGTGCGTGGTTTCCCGAGTTGTAAGACAACTAACGAACAGACAGAGAGATAGAGATGAAGTGATAATGGAGCATCTGGTTGTGCGGCCGGATTCCGCGTCAATGTAAGGAAAACATCCTGAGGAAACCATAGCACGGTGGTAGGGCATTTTCTAATAAAGCCCGCCCGGGTAGCTACCGCCCTCAAATTTGAAAACCTGCCGACAAATACCAATAGGCGTGTTCCGGCAGCATCGCTTAAGAACCAGTACCTCTAGGCTTAGTTATTTTACCATTCTGGTGGTTATTTACATCAGGTGACATAGTGGTTGAAGAACTGAGTCTATACAGTATTTAAAAAAAAATGTTAACTTGTATACAATGTAAGAATAATATATAAAACATAGTGTAAATGAAAACTATAATGCGAAGACTTTTAGTGTTTGTTTAAAGAGTAGACGACACTAAAGACCATGCACTTAGATGGAGTTAAATTACAAAGATAAAATTTGAAATCACTATGCGGGATAGAGACAGGTGTAATAACAAACGACTTAGGTAATGAAAGTTTAAATTTCTATATTCGCTGTAAATGCCAAGTGTACCGTTTGCGAGTATTACGTCGAGTTAGTGTAATTACGTCGACGTCAGTGCGTCGCGACGGTTTTACTTTATAATACTTACAAATTTTAATTAACACGGTTCGCTATCAACGCATACTTTTGTGTAGTAACATGTGACGACGTTTATACATCATACATCGTTCGCACATACAAAATAATTTATTAACGAAATCCATTTTAACAAAACTTTTTATTGTTTGGTAATAAGTGTCAGATAAAAATTAATTAAACTAGCAATAATAATATTAAATTAAAAATAAATAATATAATATAATAAATAGGTGAATAATAATAGAGTAAATATATCAGATAAGAAATCGAAAGTAAGCCTTTAGACAGTATATAAGCCGTTCTTAGTTTGGGTTTTTACTAGATTATTATTTTCAACGTGGTCTAAATTCATCAAAACAGTTTTGTTGGAGTCCTTTAAATTTAACTCGGATCCTTAATTATAAATATATTGGAATTAATTGTAATCTAAAGAAATATTTTAAAAAATTGCTTTTAAAATTCGCTACGATCTACTGAATAAGTACTGAGTATAAGTTTTATCCTTAATGTGTCGAGTACCCATAAAAATAAGACAATAGGAAAACAATGGAAAGCTGGCGTAAACGCCAGGTAAGTGCTCAAGGAGTTAAAAAACATAACATTTCATAATTTGATTGTGTTAAAAATAAGAAGTTTGCGTGATTGCTTGCAGTATGATTTTACTTCGAAATTTAACTCGGACCCATAAGACATCGGCCTAGGATATATTTCCATCCCCAATTGGAAACGCTCTTGTACCCACTAGCGTGATAAAGTAACATTTTCATCAACTAGCACGCATTACACTGCGTCCCCAAATTTTACACATTTCACGCAGGCACAGGAATTCTGTAAGCGACTTTCAGATCATTAGTTTCCTTAATTATATTATGTTTAGAACGGGCAAATTCTCCGAAATTTACCTTTTAGGTAGAGTGATCCAAGAGGTCCATACTACTTTGGTGCCTATGAATCAGCTGAACGTATTAAGCGATCGCTCCAAAGGTTCGCTGAAGCTGTTAAGATCGAAAAATAAAAAACTTTGTATCCATTATGCTTTAAATCGGCCGTGGTTACTCAATCGATACAAACTGGCAAGTAACTATTCAACAACTATTCTTAATTCATGATAAGGTAAATCACATTTTGTTTCGTACTTTATATATTCGTTTTCTGAGCTTCTAAATACAGAGTAGGTCTTCAATAATAAAGACTACTGTACTATTGTATACATAATAATTTATATATAAATCTCATAGCATAAAAACACGGACAAGAATTGTAAGAATATCGTCGGGTGTCAAAAGTAATCCCTCCCCCCCCCCCTGTGTATACGCTTTCTTCTCAATAATTTCATGGTTCTATAATTCCAATAACAATAAAGTGGACGTTAAATTTGTTTGCTCGTCGAAGCATTTATTTCGTGAGTCGTGGCGAAAATTGTCTATATTTTTATTTCATTCAGTCTATAAAAATAATGAAAACTTCAGTTTAAGTTTATGTTAAATTATTTAATTTACTTCTTCAGATATATTGACGAGTGAAATAGCATTGTTTAAATTTTGTGCTGCAACCCTCTTAAGTATAATTGTGGTAATGTGATCGATCGTATAACGTTTTAATCAGTTGTAGCGGATCCACTAAGTCGCGTTACTGGTGGATCTACTATCCTCAGTAACAAGGATAGCTTAAACTCTCCTCGAAAGATAAGACTCATTAACGAACAAAGAACTTGTGGTACGCCCCTTTTAACATGGCTGCACGCGACGACCAATCATATGTCCACTCCGGCGCATCGACGGTCGTCCATGGTTGATAAATATTATTAATTGCTGATAATTATAGAAACTTTGTAGCTGCGACTACACATTCATTACGCATTTCGCATTGTAAATAGTAGCTCATTATACCGTTCAACAAAGATTGTGTTTCCTTTCATCTTGCCCTCGAATAAAATATAAAACTTATAGATATTCTAGTATTCAAATACTAGTTTCAAATAACACGCCCACCACACAGTGTAGATTCGAATTCACTTATCTTACTTCATGATGAGTTCGAGCTTTTGGTGAAGAACGTCTTAATGGAACTATAGCATGGTGGTAGCGCACATTGTCTCGGCAGTCACACTTGAGATCATCATTCTCATACCTTATTCCCAACTCACTTGGGGTCGGTGCATTATGTTTTCTTTCTTTCATACGTCCCTATCAGCCGTCATCTCTTCATTTACTCCGTTTTCTTTTATATAATTTCTTACACACTCCATACACACTTTCTTCGGTCTTTCTCTACTCTACTATTTTACCCACATGCGCTTCCACTCTTCTCATAACATGTCCATACCACGACAAAGGAGAACTTTTCAACTTTAACTTCACCATTAATAGTAGGCTTAATTACAGGGTGGATCATTACGTGAACGATAGTGATATCTGGAATTAACCCACATCTCCGTGCTTCCGGCAACATTATTAAGACTATGATTTGTATAGTTTTTTTTACATGACAAAAAAAAAATTATACATATTTTTTTATAAAAAAAAAACCAGATCGACTTTCTTGCCTGCGCTCTTCTCGACTGGATTGTTTTCCGAACCGGTGGTAGTGTTTTAGACGTTCATAAGCGCCGTCTTAGGGCCTAAATTGAATAAATAAATTTAGAATTTTTGATAATGTATTTATCATCCTGGTCTACTATCGTCACTTAACATAAAGCTATAATTAAAATTCAGGACATATACACTACAAAAAAATATTAAACATTATTATTATTATTATGTTTAAGATACAAGGAATGTATATTAAACATAACCATAGTGACATAATGTAGACATAACTACTTGTTCTATAATTTGTATAGGTTCTTTAATTATTCCAATTTTTTTTATTTTATTCTCAAACTTGTCCTTCCAAAGGTTGCCCGTTTGTAATAGCTTTAAGTATATATTAATAGTGCTCGCCTGTGATCGAAGTTCGACCATAATTCATAAAAATGCTAACAATTTTGTTTGCTTTTCATTGTCAATTGCTTAAAGTGAAACCTTCTCAAAAGTCAATATTCTGTCTACATGGTAAATAAATGTCAAATTTGACATTGACATGTAATTGATAATAAATTGGTAAGGGTAAGGGATGGTAAGGGATAATGATAGATGGATGTCTGTGTCAAACTAATGGTAGTGTGTGAACTGTATTGTTTAATTAATTTAATGTATTTTTTACGCATAATAAAAAAAAATATATTAGCGTTCTGCGCTCCTTCTCTATATAAACTATAAGTGCGCGTAATTTCGTACTCCTTTGTCCGCGCAATTTTCGTAAAAAGGGGTACATAGTTTTTGCTTTACGTATTAATACGTGGATTACCCGAAAAAATGAGACAATAGGAAAACAATGGAAAGCTGGCGTAAACGCCAGGTTAGTGCTCACGTGGTTAATATTATGATGATGATCTTTAGTATAAAAATATTAGCCAAAATTATGTCTTAGAAGTAGTTGTGTTCAATTATTGTAAAAAAAACAGTTTGATTTTAATAAAACAAAAAACTTTAATCGGTTCCAATGAGGCACTAGATTTTTTGTGCTACTCTGAACTGTCAGTTCAATCGAATAGGTAAATTAAGGCAGTCTAATGCAAATCCTGTTGTAAACTATTATCTTTCTAAGTTACTTCATTTAGCGGAAACTTTACGTTAACCTGCGTTTAAGTCAAGCGGTCTAAGCAATTAAGTGAATTACTTTAACTATTTAGTTACAAATTTCTTTTTATTTAAGCTTAAGATGTAAGCCAAAAGTTATATTTTTATATTATACATCTCAGAATATAAACCACTGTTAAACAACCCGTGAAATTTCAATTTATAAGGCCTATACATTTTCACTTTTATTTTAAAAAATAATTATTATTTGAATTTATAAATTCACAAAGTCCCCAAAAATAACCCTAAAGACTAAAATTCCCCCAGAAAAGTAACAATCAACTTATTTACCCACTTAATTTAGGAGGATACGACCTAAGTTCTGAACACTGTGACATGATACCCGTTGCGGCGCTTTCTGACTGTTGTGGTTAGTTAGAGTGGTTGTCATTTAATGCCATTAAAATAAAATAAAAAAGCCTTTTATTTCTTGCGAACAGTATTATTAAAAAAATATTAAGTTGCTTAATTGTTGTCTTTTTCAGCGAGAAGGGGTCCCCGGACGAAGGCCTTCTTCAAAGATTGCCAGCGTTCTCTATATTGGGCTACTCGCATCTATGATATACCAACCGTTTTAATAATATCGCCTTTCCATTTCATTAGCGATCTACCTCTACAGAGCTTGTCCAGTGGACCGGTCTATAAATGCCATTAAATTAATTAAATAAAAGATATATCATTTAACGTTTTCTTTGTTGTCTAGCAATATCACACAATTACATTAAGGAGTGGTAGAACTCTAGTGACCTCCTAGATCACGAGCACTTATGAAAAATCTGCCAAAATGACATGCTAAGATGTGTCGCTACAAATGGAAACTAGAGCTCCATAGAGGCTTTAGCTATGGTAGATGTAGGCAGGAATAATGATGGCGACTGTCGATATATTCTCATATATCACCGGACTAAACTTTATTTAACATTAGCTGTGTGCCCGCGGCTGCGCCCGCTTTTCATATATTCTTCACTGCGTAATATAGTTTTTAATTTTTTTACCCGGAAGCCTTAATAACTTACCTGAAATAATTTTTGGTACTAACAGAAAGCAAAGATACTTCTCACAAATTCAAACATCTACTATTAGAGGATATCCCAGCGGCATTTATTCCATATAAACGTAGTCCCTTGTTTCCTCCCTATCCACTGTCATATATGTATATTCACCACTGCCATGCCCGTACGTTTTGATTTTTTCTAGGAGTTTTGATTTACTTTTATTTTAGAACTAGGAACCTTTGAAAACATTTGAAAAACGCTAGATTTTTACAGTCATTTTCAGACGATCGTCAAACAAATTTTATTAATAAAATTATAAAAACGTACAGATCTAAAGTAAACGTAACGTAAAGTCTTTATTATTCTAAAACTGTAAGAAAATTAAAAATCGGTTCAGTTTTGGAAGAGGAAACAGGGTACTAAGAAGTGATTTTTTTCGTTTATTTTGCATAGATAAAATCAGCCCGCGGTGCAGTTGTCCCTTTCGTGTTTTATAATTCTTTCTTTGGGGCCTAACGCGATATCAATATATTTCTAAAATACCTTTTTTTTTTCTATGTCGCATGTCCTCTTAAAACTGTGCATTGAATCGGATTTCATTCACACTTTCATGAGTTTTAATTCTGTTCAGGGGAACCCTATTGACTTTTGAAAAATAAAAGCTTCGTAAGTTACGGGGAGTAACTTCAGTTATATGTCACAAAAAGTCCCGTCAAAATCGGTACCACCGTTTCCGGGTTTAACAAACAGACAACCATACAGGCAATTTTAAAAAGAGTATTTTTTTTTACAAGTGTAGTATATATATTCATACGTATTCAGTAAAAGATTGTTATTTTGATGTTACAAACAGACACTTCGATTTAATTATTAGTCTACAAGTATAGATTATACAAAGTGTCGAGCTTGGAGAAAAATAAAATTTAAATTTACCAGTATAAACCTAGTAGAACAGACAACTTGTAATTAAAAAAAGTTTAAAGAAGCTAACAGCAGAGTCATTGTATCGATTTTCAGAATAGAGTTTACCTATTGAACATTATTATCATACTAATGGAAGTGAAATCGGTATAACCTTCATATAAAATTACTTGCATCAACGAAATATGTGCTCGTTACATTTGCATACACGCTCGCTACCAATTTATTTCACAAATATGCATTGCACACAAATGCATTGCCCCTACTACGGGTATTATCCTAAACATGATAACTTAACTATTAAACTTTTAACTATATTAGTTAATTAATAAACATCGGGAATTTTAAATATGTTGTAACTTGAGTTTAAAAGTCTATTTTGAATATTATTCAGACGAAATTATTAATACATCAATGCTTAAAGTATGTTCGTTTAATGAAACCCTTAAATAGTTTACCTATTACGTTGTTTATATTTGTCTAAATAATCTTAAACACTAATACATTTTAATTCATAATTTTTTTATTTCTCATTAAAAAATGGCAAACCAATGATTTCTTTTGTTTCGAAAAAGGTCCATTTTGTCCACTACTGAAATATTTATTGGTGGGTTGTGTTTTAATTGAAATTATACTTACAAATCATTCATACGATTAAAGTTTGACGTTGGCATTTTTGGCGGGATCTCAGTCTGTCACGTAGCGGTTGATTTATTTAACTCATTAAATGTGTGTATTTCGCTCTATATCATGTAATCTTGGTGGCGTTTTGTGTGATATAGTTTGGTTATTGTACAAGTTAAGTTTATTATGGAAAATAACGCGTAGTATTTATTCTGAGTTGCCGACATAGCTCCATGGAAAGTACTTTCAGGATGAGCCACAGTTTGCTGGAGCTTGGTAAAGCTGACGCAAGAATGAAAATACATCTTTTGTCCATGACACTGGCACAAATTGTTTGTACACAAATTGCCATTATCTAAGGAGAAGGAGAAAGTTTGACGTTGCAGTTGACGTTTTTGGACGATTGAAGTTGCCGTGACGAAATTATTACTAAATGATACTCTCTATATTTACGTTACTATTATTATAATTAAATTTTATAATCATTTATATTCTTATTTAACTGAACTTGGTTGTATGTAAAATATGTTCTCTCGATATTTATTTATATTAATTTTCATTCAAGTGATCACATGTATTTATTATTTTTATACGCTAAAATTCTACACGGTGCGTCGCTGGAACGTAAACGCAACATCAACGAGCCAATCACCGATTGTAATAGATACAGTTACAAAGCGTTGCATTTAAAATAATTAAAAAAACACATTCTGTAAAAACTACAAGATATTAAATCACTAATTTCTTATATCGTTGCATGTAAAAATATACTACTTTTTCCATTTTTTTTTATAGTAATCGTTTCATATTATATGGATTAGGTTAAGTAAGTTCATATTTAAATATGCTTTCCCATGGTAGAGGTTCAGAATTATACCGCACGGGTGCAGTGGATTGTACCGGCAGCGTTCATGCGCGAGAGCGTCTGCTTTTTACTGCCCTTTTTTTTTTAAACTATATTCATGTTTTTTTTTTTTTTCTCTCTGTACGTTATTGGATGGCGAGTGTAGAGAATGTAAATTCAGTATCACTAGCACGTTGTATGGCTGTAAATTGAATGTCCCAGTTTTTTCTTATTTCCTTTATTTAGGGAATGTTAGGGGTAATACTCGTGGGATAAATCTCTGTTTTTTTTTTAAATCACTTGCTTTGCAAAAAATAGCCTTTATAATCTACGGCCGTTTATTAATTTACCGTATTTCATAAGTAATCTTTATTTATGAAGTTTACAAATCTATACTAATAAATAAAATTCAAGTGTATGTTTGTAATGTTAAAATAACAACTTTGTACTAAATACATATGAATGTGTACACGATACCTACTCATATTTTAATATTTTTGTCTGTTTATCTGTTTGTTCCGGGTAATCTCCAGCACGGCTGGATCGATTTTAACGAAACTTTTTTTAGTAGATAGCTGAAGTTACTCCACGAAACTTAGTGTACTTTTGATTTTCGGAAATGATTACAATTCCGCGTTCATTCATTCAACCCTACTGGACATAGGTCTCCACCTTTAAGGGGGCGGGCATTGCCATAATCGCCGCGCTTGGCAAGCGGGTTGGCGAGCGCAGTAAGGTGGTTTTGGTACCCAGAGGATACTGCTTCCCATCCCCTGGTTCATATCCCTTAGTCGCATTTTACGACATCCGCGGGAAGATATGGGATGGGACTATTCTAAGCCGGCACCACACGGCGATTCCGCGTAAAACTCATGAAATTTCGAATAGAATTCGATTCAACGCACAGATTCACTAACAGGTGTTTGAATTTGTGAGAAGTATCTTTGTTTATTGTTAATACCAACAATAGTTTCAGGAAAAAAATTAGGGTTTCGAGTAAAAAAATTAAAAGTCCAAAAAACATTATTTTCCAATGATTATATAAAACTATATTACACAGTGAAGAATATATAGAACGTGGACAGAGCCGCGGGCACACAGCTAGTAGTATATAAATAACATAGAATAACCATAAACATTTTTTTTTAGATTAGTTATTTTTTCGTGTCTGTTTTTAGTATTTGTCATAGGTAGGTAGCTATGTATCTAGACTGGCTTGATATTTAATTTTAGCGCATTTTTTATTTTATTTGAGACACCTAAGAATTTACCCATCGCAAAATTTGCTTATATCTCATTTAAGTTCTCTGTTTAAAAGAATCTTGATGATTTGATGGACTGTGGTCGGGTACCGCGGCAATGGACGTAGGTTCGAATCCAGATACTCCATTAATACCCGCTTAAACTGACTAGTAGCTACCACCCGGCTACCATCACTTAAGGACTGGTAATTGCAAGTTTATCATCTTTACTGTCTTGGGCCATAAAACCACTTATCATTAGACGAGATCGTGTCCAAAGCTTCGAATCTATTTAGCATATAAAAGTAAATAAATATATTTTTCATTGTAAAAATTATAAATTCGATATATAGACAACACAAGAAAAGATTTATATATATATATTACATTTTCGTATGTAAAATATTACAATAGCCGGTAAAAAATAAATTTAAGATATAATATAGCAACAAAGTCCCTTTACTAAAAAGTTCAGTAACACATAACATAAATGCTTATATCATTTTTCAATGAAAATAAAAAGTTGAACTAGGGGTTTTATGTTTCAATGATTAATAAAAATATACAATATAACATAACGCAGTTGTATTACGGTACGACTGTCGTTCTGAGGTCTCGGGTTCGATCCCCAGGTCGGGTCAAGTGATATTGGGTTTTTTCTACTCAGTATCTTCCCGGAGTCTGGAAATTGTGCCCGATATGGCGACAGGCTCACCCCCTGTCACATCTGGGACGTAACTAAGCTCGGCGAAATGTGGGTGTTGTAGTTCCCTATTTCATCTCTGCCTAACCCTTCGAGGATAACAGGCGTGAGCTTACAATATCTTTATGTAGATAAATCTCTTTGACTTATTCTTGCATAATATTTTGAAGTTAGAAATAAATAAATAAATACAAAATGAAATAAATTATTCGTTAAAATACAAAATGCATATATTCATAAAAAAAATTAGTTGATTAGTCACCATGTATTTAGGCTCATAAATTGCTTAATAATATGACTATAGAAACTATAAGCTGAAATAGAGCATTTTCCATATTCGTATTTCATAAAAGCTTATTTTCTGCGTTCTCTATCACGCTTAGAATAAGAATCGATGCGATTCTTGTTCCACGAAGTACACATAATTCTTACTCAAGTATAAGCGAGCTCGTTTTCTTTATTAAAGTAATAATTGCACGAACGAATATAGGAAAAAAGAATTATATTATGTTTTTCTCTAAAGTGACTGTGAACGGGTATTTATACGGCGATGGTGTATGCTTATTGCCTCTATTAATAGAGTTGTAAATAAATAGAAATAGTTTGGTTTCATTTACGCCCTTATAGTTCTGAGAAGCGGATATAGGGTGTTGAGCTTCAGATATAAGAGGAAATTAGTTTCAAAGTGCCTAGAGGTTTTATATTATGGTTGATTACCGATCTAAGTTATTAGATATTTTATAAAATAACAGTAATCTTTAAATTCCGGATCGGATAATAATTTAGTCATCGAGAAGAGCCGGCAAGAAATTGGATTTGTTTTTTTTTATATGTTTTATAGAACTCATAGATACAAATTTTATAAGTAGATGCAAAGAGAAAAATTTCCAGATATCACCATAGTTAACATAATGATCCACCCTATAATTTATAATTTTCTTAATTTTTTATAATGCAAAATAATTGTTAAATATTGCATTATTACACTTTATTCTACATATTATATTTACTTTCCCGGAAATACGTAAAATAGACTAAATTTCCTCTAGTAAACCTACCAAATTTCGGCGCTAAATTAATCGATGCCGTTAAGCTGGGAGATTGTGGTCATAATTCTAAATTAACCTGGATAAAAGAAATAAAAGTCCACAGTATAATTAAGCCCAAAACATACATTCTGAAGTAAAATTTATTTTTTGTTAACTTTTTTTTCTTTCGTAGAACAAAAAAAAGATAATATTTGCATTATTTGAATGAATTATATGATCATTTTAGATGTTTTTATTAAACTTCGTAGATATAATTTTTTTACTGTATCCGTTTAGATAACTATTAAAAACGGAATCAATGTCATGTATTTTCTTTGTAAAATAAAAATCGAATGTAGAGTTTCCGTTTATATTCAATGTTTACGACTTTTTGTGGTCACGTTACGTGCAGTAAATATAGATGGAAATAGAAAGTATATTGTGAAATCTATAAAAAAATATAAGATATTATTATTTTGTTTATTTCCACCTAGAATGTTTTCCGTTGCGTTTAAATTTTTGGTACCGGTAATAAAAATGTCTATTTTCTTTTATTCAATGGAGATTTATTGCGTAGTTTATCCTGTCTTAGTTTAAATATATATGAAAAAAATTTAAATTATAAGTCTTACTTCAATCAAAATATTACCTAATTATATAGTAATTGACAATTATAAAAAGGGAGAAGCGTAAAATTATTTACATTTCATACTTTGGGAATTTTAGGCGTTATTGTAACCTATTGTGTTATAGAGTAATTTCTTCACATTAACTTTCTTTTTCTGAACATATGTAATTTTAGTGGTAAATCATATTATTTCGATGATCAATATTTACATTATATAAGTGTATATTTACAAATATAAATTGTACTTAATTGTATGTTTTTTTCACAGTTGTAAGGACTCTACTATTATTAGCAATCGAGGAAAATCAAACGCTGTGGAGCTGACTTTGTTTACTTACTGATTGTTAATACGCTAATTATGTTGTGCGCACCCGAAAGGCGTAAAAAAGCCAATTCAAATTAATATAGATTTAATTTCAGAGCTAAAGTTACACTTATATTTAAACTAAACCTAATACAAATGACTATCGACCGATATAAGATCGAATAGTCCTTAAACCTAAGAGAGGTGACTACCGATCGAGGTGTGACCGAATAGTGTCTTCAGCGGAGGACTTGCCAGGCGAGGCGAGCCTCACTGAGACTCGGCTGGTGGGGCGGTTCTCACGATGACGATGAGTTGAAGTTCCGTATAATAGCAGGTGGCATGTAGCATCGGTGAACCGATGTTGCGATTGTTACATGGAAACTGCGATGTGGCGGTTTCCGTGGGATTCAAACGATGTGTCTTAGGTCCATGATATTAGGAATCTACAACGTTGACCTTTCTATGGAACATGGATACGTAACACGTTGTGGTAGTTTAGTCGGATAAATCATCGATGAACGTAGATTCGAATCAAACTACCCTATTTTATAAGTAGCTTTCGATGTAGTAAGCACATTGTGGTAGAGAATTGTCTAATGTTCGCCAATCTCAAGTTTTAAAATCTACTTGAGACGAGTTTATGTTTATTTATTTTGTTACCTTTATTAAAATTCATATTCCCATTTTAGACGACTATTACTCATTGTCCAGATATTTCCCTTATTTATTATAAATAATTTGCCAATATTTTATAACTTGATTATAACGGGACTTCGTATAATAATATAAAATATTTATTATTTATTATATTGAAATCTATAACAAATAAGTATTTTTAAAACACGGTTTGTTTTTTCGTTTATGTATAACAAATTATGTTTCGGAACACAAGATGTCTGCAATCGTTGACCACCACGAAGGGAGTTAGTGTGGTTGTAGTTATGTGTCTGTGTCTCTATTGAAATCTAACAATTAAGTGTATTTGCATAGAGAAATAAAGAAAAGAAATAGAGAAAAAATTTATTCGACATACATACAACACATCATATTAGCGTTATCTTATAATACAACACAAAGTTTAAAAAAAGTGTTGCTTGGGGTCGAAAAGGTTTCTGTCTCAGCATGAGGCCGCAGACCTACAATCGGAAACGCTGATATTCTGACAGGGCCTTGTGGTACGTACACCCTCACGGCCGGACTACCACACATTAATAACAATACATATAAAACGTACTATAGAGATAGGATAGAGAACGTTTTCTTAATTTTTGATATAAAAGCAGTTTTCTATTTGTTATGGTTTCACGTTTTAAATACTCGTGAATACATTTTCTTAAGTGGTACAGAAAAGTAAATAAGACACATTGCGGAATCGATATACCGGGTATAAGCTAATGTAATATAAGAATTATATATCTGTGCTTGTTCGTTTAACGATATTGTACATATTTAAATGTAACAGTTTATAAAACACTCGAAACAAAAATCAATAACGCCCTTGTTAGATTTTGATCTTGAACTTTTGTGTCAGGAAAACCTTTTAGTCGTGAATCCTTTTTGAAATCGAGTACGGACTGACTGTACGGTACTATACGGTCAATACCGGAGGCACATGTTACGATGTTCCGATAATAACGGCATCGGATTAGATTACGGTAAAAAAAAAACCTAATCGGTTCATTCGATTCAGAATTCGAAGAAAGAGTTTTCAAAATACCTTAGACGATAAGATTCAAGTAGTGATAGCGAGGCGGTCATAAGTATGTTTCTAAATTATTATTTTAGACAGATCGCTTAATTGTATGTGACATTGTGCCTCCAAAATTCGCTATGAAAATCTTTTCTTTCGAATTGTTTTCGATGCGCAACGAATCTGTATTGGAATTTTCGTTTTCTCTTATGCCGCCATTTTATTTATTTATTTGGAAACAAACAGTGCTTTACGCTTAAAACTAAATACATCATATATAAATTATCACAATTCAGGAAAGTTTCCGCATATTACAAAAGTATACAATGCCAAATGTAGAGTATCTATTAATTGGACAATAAAAATTGTTTAAGAAAAGCACAGATATTAGAGAAAAAATGTATAAAACAAAAAGGATTTTTTTAAGAAATGCAATATGACAATCAAATTACAAACAGAGAACCATTTAAATAATAAATAATTACTTTTGCAATCCATCCTTAACAAATCACTCTTACTTTGAATTAGTTTTTTGCCCATGCATGACTTTATGATGTTGCTTTCGTTGACTTGCGTGTTCATATTATTTACATACTTCATTTCTTTTGTGTGTAAGTTGAGAGACTTTTCTGACAACAATATTCACTGCTTATATATATACTGAACACTTCATAATTCTCTATTGGTTTTCATTAAATATAAACTCTACAAGCAACTTTGATGTATCACAAGAAACGGTGTCCCGTGACGACCATCTTTTTTTCAATGATAATAAAACCGAAATATAAATGACGGCCGTGCCCGCTATTCTCATTCTCCTTAACTATAAATGAGCTATTTTTTTTACAATAATTTACACTTTTTTCTATGATTTCCGCATAAAAAACAAACGAAAAATATTTTATGTAAAGTATTTTAAAAAACATGCAGTTGGTCATTTTTTCTTTAACTTCATTTACTATTATTCTATAACGTTTATATATGACGGTACATTTCTTTTGATGAAGTTTTCTTTGACTGGGCGTCATAACTTACTGAAATCACTCACGTGTTATCATCTCGCAGAACAAACGACGGTGCTAAGCGGTTAGAGTGAGAGGGAGTATTGCCATTGTAACACGCGGAATAAAGATAGATGTATTTAGTTTGGGTTGTCAATATTGTAAAAATATTTTCCGTAAAATTGTGAGATTAAAAAAAAAAAAAACGTAAGATAAGGAAAAGACTAGTGTTTTCTGTTGCATTAGGTATTGCACATAGTGGTTAAAAAAAGATAATTAATAATTTTTGTTTGAAAATAATCTTCATTGTACAACGTTATACGACCAATTCATTTGCAGTTACTACAAACTCATATAGCGATAGAAATTTTAATTGAAACTAGAGTTTACCCGCGTATCAAGTATCATAGTTATTACATATATTTGTTTTTCAATGATAAGTGCCACTGTAACTGAACTTTGAGCTTTTAACTTTTACCGTAGTGAAAATAAGTATAAATTTGTATGAACAAATCATAAAAATAAGTCGTTGTAATCGTTCGTCATCGATTATTCTAAATTATAACAAAAGAAAAATAAACACGCAAATTTCAAATATAAGCCAGAAAGTTACTAGTACTCTAAGATCACTGTACCGCCTGAAAAATTTTCTTCCAGTAAATATTAAAGTAATGCTGGTGCATACTTTAATCTTTCCCGATATTGATTATGGTGATGTGTGTTACTTCGAAGTCAACGCTGATCTGCTCGATAAACTTGACCGCATTCTTAATAATTGCATACGTTTTGTTTTTAACCTTCGAAAGTACGACCATGTATCGACTTATCGCAAGCAGCTAAATTGGCTACCTATACGTCAGCGGCGGAGTTTGCGGGCATTGACAACTTTATACTCTTTGTTATTTTCTCCTAATGCACCTGCCTACTTAACACCGCACTTTCAATTTCTAAATTCTAGCCATGATCTGAATCTACGTTCTTCACATAATCTTCTCCTTCTGTGTCCTCCTCATACCTCTGGCTTAGTACATTCTTCCTTCTACATCCAATCTATTCTTCTATGGAATGCACTTCCCTTGGAAATCAGGATGTCAACGAGCCGTATGGCTTTTAAAGCCAGGGTACGGCAACTCTATACTAATTCTTTAGCAGAATCATCGCACTAATACTTTTCTATTAATTAATGTATTGTATATATGATGTATGTATGTATTATATGTATATGTGGTATGTATTTAATTATATTGGTATCTATGTATGTATATAATATTATATTTGTGTATAAGTATATATTATTATTATTTAGTTTTGCACCTACCTTTGTTGCTTTCTTCACCACCCTAAGGTTGGCTGGGAGAAAATGCCTAAGGTTTTAAGTCCGCCTTTGTACATAAATGTGTGCAAAAGTGTTAAATAAATAAATAAATATAGTTGAATAAATTTTGTGAATTTATAATTGAAATATTGCACGAAAATCGAACCAGCTGGCAACATAGTCTGCCGGAAACAGATCTAGGCGGACGAGCGAACGCGGAATGCGCACGGAAGTCGAACAATGCGGGGAGGCTTTTGTGAGGCGATAACTGCCGCCACATAATTTAAGCCAAACGTAGCTCATAGAAATTTGTGAATTATTTTTTCTCTCGACTTCTCACGTAGGTACGATGTATATACATACATATACTCATTACGTTTCATTATAATGGAAATACATTATGATTATACGGACTTAAATGTATCAACGTTTTTTACAATAATTTATTTTAGTTTGTTATGAAAATTTGAATGGTTAATGTATTTTTTTTCTAACCTAGCTAAGGCTGTTGATCGGAGGGGCCTTTGCAGCCAAGCTAGATGTATGCGGCTTCGTCCGTGTTTCATGTTTTCTAATGCGCACAACTCTTTACTAATATAGTTTTTAAATAATTTCCATTTCGGAGATTACCCGGAACATACAGACAGACAGACAACAATGTTAAAAATAGCGTTTTTGGTATATATATTTGTATACATTCATATCCATTTAGCAAAAATATTATGTGTGTGTGTGTACTTATGTACGCACACAAGAAGTTATACTTCTTTGTTGTAATAATAGATTAAACTAAAACGTTGACAGCTAAGTTCAGGGTGTTGGTTTTTCGTGACGGTGTGCGCACGTCATAAAAATATACTCTCATAATTTTTCCCTAACGCGCCAAAAGAAGTATAACATCAAAAATAATTTTGACTTTATAAACAGACACTTTAATTTTATTTATTTGTACAGATTACATCATTTTAATAGTCTCTTGTATCCGAACCTACCTAGGTTAAGTTAAAGTAAAAAAATAATAGCTAACGGCTATAGACGAAAATATAAAAATATGTCGCATTCAAATTTAACGGATGTTCCTCTATATCTAATTAAAAAAACGTATTTCCCTAGGAAAGCAAAAAAAAAACCGAAAGCGTATATCACAGGGATCCCATCCTTTGCGATGCTATAAGCCAGATCAAAGGACCCACGGAATGCTCTCGATAATATCGCGGTCCAAGATTTTTTTTTACTGTACTATGCGAAAAAAAAAATAAATACCCGTTTCGTACATACTTACTATAAAGCTCAGAGTTACTTTTTTATTTCAATGGTTTAATCTATTAACACTGATTTCGCGGTTGGATTAAAATATGTGCAGAATTAGTTTTATTTGGTAGATAATCTTTAGTATTTGATTCTTTGTTTTTAAACATTTGATTTTATTTTTTACTTTGAATCTTTATTACCATCGGTATGGTATACGTAATATACGTCATAGATGGGATCGATATATTGTTTTTTTGACTGTTTAATTATTAGTGAGTGGTATAAATTGTCAACCTTTCGTAACGCAACAGATATAAAACCATCGTGTATAACAAAGATGGTTTTGTCTTCTTTACAATTCATTGGACAGACGACCTGCTAGTTCCGATGGTGTTGAAATGAATTCAGTTTTCAGTTCATGTTCAACAGTATTAAGAACTCTGAAAATTGCAAGTGTAGAAGCTAAAATTTTGTAGAAGTTTGCGAGTAATTTTAAGGTATAGTTTGTTAGTTTTAAGTTTAGGTTACGATGGGACTGGCATGTTCTTGGTGAACCCAAGTCCCTAAATTAAATATAGATAATAAAAAATAAAAAAACTCTGAGAATTCAGGTAACAATGAATTGCGACTCTTAGGGGTAGAACCTTGTAATTATTATAGAACCATATGTTGTTTGAGATGGATTCAGTTATTAATTATTCATTACTTAACAATAGGAAGTCGTCTATTATAATCGTATTATGTAAAAATATTATTATAACTGAAGAACACTGTGTTTCATCTGCTATTTCAAAGAACCTGCACTCTCTTGTGTTCTGGACACCGATGTTGTGCATATGCTTGCCCAAACAACAGTGCCCAGTTAGTGCTCTCATTAATACTCGTAGCTGATTCCTACTGAGCATCAGGGCTTCTTCAGCTTTGCGCTGAGTGAATGCTCTGATGAACTCTTTGGAGTGAATTTGTCTTGGCAATTTATTCCAGAATTCTATAGCCTCCCTATAACCATATTGGTCCCTTATGGTCAGTCAAACTAGGCTTTTTGGAATGCCACAAAATGGTTCAGGCCCAATTTGTGTATCCACAGCCCCTGCTCTTGCGAGCGCATCCGCAGCTTCATTGCCGGGAACTCTTGCATGGCCTGGGACCCATCTTAAAATCAGCCTGTTATTCTTACCCAGGCTGTTTAGCATTGCCTATTGCAACTAGCTTCGACTCGACTACGTTCGAAGCCAGCGCCAAGAGAGTGGCTTACTATTCGAATGGATATATATTGTAATATTTATGTAGGCTTTCTGCAGATTTATACAGGAACATTCTAGAATCCCGTATATCTCTGCCTGGAAAATAGAGGCAAAACTACCAAGATTAGTTGTTTGACTAAACTTAGGTCGCTCTCCACATATTCCGCAGCCTACGTTAAGTCCTATTACCCATCGGTAAATTGTAAATACGCGAGCACCTATACTACAAATATATTCCCAAAAGTTTTTGCGCTTGTTGAGAAGAAAAAAAACTCAAGTAAGTGCTTTCTATATTTTTATTATTTTATAATTACCACAACCCTCCATCCAAGTTTTTGTTTATTTTTTATAGTAGCTCGGCAAAGTGACGGCATTGAGGGTGATGGTAAGCGCAATGCAATCCAGAAACTGGCGACCATCGAGAAATCGGTTATCCATCGTCCCTGTCATGCCGGCCAAGTATAACATAAGCATCTGGTCGCAGGAGTTTGAATGATGGTTACGTAAGCAATGTTTAATTATGACCTTATTGTTAGTTAAGCAGTTTTTGAAAAAAAATAATCTAAGGTTATACATTACTATTCGCAGGGCTTTACCTGCTATTGCTTAGAAGAGGAAGGGGAAGACAAGAATGTCTAAAACCACTGCATCAACAATAAGAAACTGTGTTAGACGCAAAATGAGTAATAAATCAAAGTGGATTGCAACATAGCGGTTCCCATTTAATAACAGTTTGGTAGTATATTTACAGGAGCTCTATCGCGCAAGCAACAACCTAACACCTGCTTCTTATAACGATTTATCTTTTTACCTTGTCGTGGTGAAATTTATTACATTTATATTTATTTAATATAAATATATCACGTATTGCAATATGTTTATTTTTGCATTTGAAATTTATACTGCAAAGCATTCGACAGCTATGAATGGATGCGTAAGTAAAACGAAAAATAAAAATGTAGTCGCTTACTTAATTTATTTAGATTATCTTTCCATATCTTACAACTATCTTCATATAGTTTTATATGCAAGTTTCAAAGTAATTATCTATTATCATCATCTCCCTACCCACCTATTCCCATTTGTATTTGGGTCCGCGCAATATGTCTTCCTCTTTTATTCATCTCTATTTGAAATCATCTCGGAAACACTCTAAGCATATCATTTTTTACACAAACCATCCATCTTTTCTTTAGTGTTCCCCTTCTCCTATAACCGTCCACATTAATATCCCCAATACCTTTCTTACAACATGCTCTTTCTCCCATCGCATCACTACCAGAACAGACGACTGCTCCATAACTTCTATGTTACTGGATCCACTTTCAAACTTTCTAATGTGATCATTCCTAATCTTTTCCATTCTTGTTATGCCACACATCCATCTCAACACTCGTATCTCGGCTGCATGCAGCTTCCATTCATCGGTCACCTTTATGATCCAACATTCAGATCCACACAAGACGACGATAATTATCTATTATTTTTTGTTGTATTACCGAGTGCATTGTTTCTTTTATAATTTACTATGTGTCCACGGCTGCGCCCGCGTCTCATATGTTCTTCACTGCATTTTAATTTTTTTTTTTACAGAACCCTAACTTTTTTTAGTAGTAAGGGATAGTAAAAATATTTCTCATAAATTATAGCACTTACCCGTTCATTGTTCAACTGTCAACTGTTTGAATTGAATTGGATTATATTAATTTTTTTATTTTTTTTTTTTTACACTGAACCTAAATATTTTCTAAAATTAAAAGTTCTCTGAGTTACCCGGAGTAACTTCAGATATCTACCAAAAAAAGTTCCGTCAAAATCGGTCAAGCCATACCCGAGATTGCCCTTTACAAACAACAAACATACAAAAAATTAAGAAATTGTATTTTTGGGTTAGGCATCGTGTATACATTCATATCTATTTAGTAAAAAAAAATAGATATTACAAACAGACACTTTAATTATTATTAATTAGTATAGATTACTTGATGTGTCCTTTGTCTTCTTTCGTAGGTATATAAAATTTGATATTATTCACGCGAATATTCAAGAAGGTAATAATTCCATTTAATTTTTTTTAGTGGGGTATTATGGCAACTGAGCCCTACGAGATCGTGATCACCATGCACTAGCAAAAAACCCATCATATTACTATGAGTCGCTTTCCAGAATCAGCAGATAAATAAAGAGCAAAAAACAATTTTATATGAAAGTCATGACGCAGATCATTACATCTTATATTTTACATTGCATGATAATAGACTGACTGTTAGCGTAGGAACTTTATAGTGAATGTAAATGATACGAAATATAAGAGATACTCGTATAGTCAACTTTGAAAGGAAATGAGAGAGTCTTATTCTGATATCTCTGTCGGGCGATGGTAAAACTATTTATAGATTAAATAACTCAAAAGTATTTCGATTTGATATAGCAATTTTTTTTTGAATTCAATAATATCAGACATATCTTCGACTTTGCCTATATATACTAGTCTAAGTAGTTCCTTGTGATATTATTCTTTGAACATTTATCATTTATTATTATTATTTATTTGAGGGTATATACTGGTTTATTTGTTATGTTAAAATTATTGTCAATATTTGCAATGGTCACAAAATATGAATGCGGTGGTGGCCTTAAAAGGTAAATACACGACTATTATTTATATGTTATGAAATTAATGTAATGTGGTGTATTGGCTATACTTTTTGAATAAATAAATAAATAAATTTTATATGTATTAATTTTCTGTGCGTATGTATGTGACTAAACATTTTATTGATCTTATGTGCTCCAATAAAATGGTGGGCATTTGTTAAAGCGTGTCAAGGGAGTTATTTTTATTATATCAGTGTTAACTTTACTTTTCCACAATAACCAAATTATATCACGTAAAAGGCCACCGAAATTATTTGATACTAGCTGTGCACCCGCGGCTGCTCCTGCGTTTTATATGGTCTTCACTGCGTTTTAATTTTTTATACGGAACCCTAATTATTTTCCTAAAACTTTTCTTATAACTAAGATAAAGTAAATATATTTCTCATAAATTCAAGCACTTGCCCTTAAAACTGTGCATTGAATCGGATTTTATTAAATTTTGTTATTAGTTTTTTTGTTACCTGGAACCCTAATTATTTTTGAAAATTAAAAGTACCCTAAGTTACCCGGAGTAACTTCAGCTAAATACCAAAAAAAGTCCCGTCTTAATCTATCCGTTCCAGAGATTACCCGGAAAAAGAAACAGACTGACAGAAATTTTAAAATTGTATTTTCGTTATAGATATCGCATATACATTCATACAAATTCACGGAAAAAAAAATTAGTATGGATGGAGCCATTTATTCAAATTTAAGTAAATTGAATTAAAAATAAGGCCTACTACATGATACACCAAAATCACGCCAAACACTCACTATATTCGTGCTTCCTTTCGTATCTTCTAATTACTATTCATAGTCACTGCATATGTTTTAAACATTCAATCATTTGGTAATGGACGAAAGAGAAGAAGAATGCACTCTAAGTTTAGATGTTACTAACCGCGCGCCCGCGGCTCCGCCTGCGTTTCATATGTTCTGTGCGATAACATTTTATTCATACCTAACTTTAAAAAACAAATCAATTTTTCTTATTATTAGTGGTAAAAAAGTTCATAAGAGTAAATAAGGGTAAATAGAATCCAAAAAATAAAATAGCCCACGAAAAATTCCGCGTCGAATAGCAGTAGTCCCATCCAAATACGTTCAGTAGTTTTGAGATGTTTGTGCCTCAAAGGATTCCCATTTTCCTTTCATATATATAGGTATATAGAAGATAGATTACGGCGTTTCTTCGTCATAGAGTTTCAGAATAACACCATCATAGCTCAGAACGGTCATTAGACGTGAATAAGTTTCATGAAGACCCGTCATAAGTTTGCAAACTTGCCGGGAATAATTCAGTCAGA
Organism: Samia ricini; assembly: GCA_014132275.2. Taxonomy (NCBI): domain Eukaryota; kingdom Metazoa; phylum Arthropoda; class Insecta; order Lepidoptera; family Saturniidae; genus Samia; species Samia ricini. The sequence continues at coordinate 4,255,091 of AP028168.1, forward strand.
GTGCGGGGGGCAGCCACGGCAAACGCTGAACCGGGTTGTTGGCATAATTGAGAGATTAACCCGCTATTTAAAGACAAATTAATATTTCGACAGATACTGTCTTATAAAAAAGAAAAAGATTAATCCACGTCCAGTTGGGAATTGTTAACAGTTTATACGCTTAATTTACGTTAGTTTATTGACTATATGTATACAAAATATTAAATTCATAAATCAATTTATCAATTTTCACAATAAGATATTGAATAAAATGGAACGGAATAGAATATATTAATTTGTTTTGTCTAATCAATTAACCCTTAAATTGTCAAATTATTATTTGTTTTAATATAAGAAATACAATTTTGTGGATTAGTCCTAGTTAAACCTATTCGTTTAATCCGACTGTATAAATGACTTATACCGACTATATACTTAATGTTGTCGTTGACAAAATTTATTTCTTAAATATCTATGAACATATAAAAGAAATTAGGCTGAAAGAAGGAAAAGGTACCTACCTGGCTTACTTGAATTATCTATATCACTATAGAAATATACAATTATATAAAAATTTACATGCATCGTTCTGTTAAAAAATGTTCTAAGGCTAAATAAATAGCCAATAAGCATGCAAACCGGTTTCTCACAAAACTTTTAAGTACAAATTAAAAAAGTATTTAATAGGAGTAATACCAGATTTAGAGTCTTATTAAAACAACATTTCTTTTTTCATGTTTTGCAAGACAATTACCAAAGTTAAAGATAAATGGAAAAGTCTGGAGGAGGCCTTCACCATTAAATAACAGGGACTTTTGCAGGCGTACATGATAAATTATTGGAACCTTATAAATCTTATATTATATAATTTATCAATTCAAGAGATCTAACATATTATGCACATTACTAAATTATCTGTTATTATTATTAAATGTCATTCATTAACCATCGCTATAAAAAAAATTGTAATTTTACCTTTTAAAAATACGAGATTTTTATTTATTTTAATTTATTATTATACAGCAAAATAGAGTACTCAGGGTTTTGTGTCAATATTGAGTTTGAAAATGGGAAGCGCTTACTTAGTGAAAATGTAAATTTTCATTTGGCTTGAGCATCCTTTAAAAGGGAAAATTTGCTTAAGCCTTAGGATTTCTTCATTTAAGTATGAAAAATTTAAGTACATCGTTGAAAGCTTAGTTTGTAGGAAATGTCAATATTTTTCTTTTTACGAAGAAAGTTAATTCTTTAATCGCTCAAATACCAATAAAAGTTTAACAATAGGCAAACAATTGAAAGCTGGTGTAAACGCCAGGTTGATGCTTGACCGGTAATTAATATCGACTGATTGAAACTTTTAAAATTAAAACTGAAAGTTTTAAAACACATAGTATGTACAAAGATAAAATGAATGTTCGTTTGTTTCCTTAATGAGTTTCTAAGTCGTTTATCAGATTGTGATGAAACTTCGGTGAATTGTTCTGCGTATACTCATTAAGGTCTTTTCGCAGGATTGTACAATTAATTATTATATGAATAATGTATTAAAATCATTGAATGTTTAATAGGTTTTTTTAATACGAGCGAAGCCGCGTACGCAGCTTATATATCGATTAATAGAAAGTGTTGGCTTGTGAAAATCCATCTCTCATCGATTGAAGGCAAAGATAAAACAGTATAGTGCCAGTACCTTTCCAATTTTTTAGCAGTTACTTAAATTGCTACGAACCTCGACGATATTTTTAAAAAACACAAAATTGATCTAAAACTTTAATGTTCTATCAAAGGTATTTTTTAGAATATAAGGCGAGGGGTGGACTGAGGAGATATAACTAGCTATTGACAAGTTCTAGCAGTTTAATGGTTTCAACACACAGCGGGCGTGTCGGGACGCCAGCGCGATTTCATTACAGAAGTTCGCAGATGCGTTCGACTCGCATCGACACGTATCAATAAAAAAAGTATATCTGTAAGTAGCTTGTATAGATTTTAACACCCGCCCTTAAAAAAAGTGTATATTTTGAGAAATACAATGAACAAACGTAAAAGAGTTGAAATAACCAAAGAAAAAAAATCAATTTATATAATGTCTTGTACAATTTTTTAAATAATAATTGTGATCTAATTTTGACTACTGGGCTAGGATTAGTTATTAATTTAAATAGGTAAGTATTTATTTTGATTTTTTTGCTTCGTAACAGTAAAAGTCGTATTCGAGCGAAACAAAGACTACAAAAGAATGATAAATAGCTTTTAAACGAACGTGACTATGTCATTTGCACAAATAACTTTTCTGAGTTTGTAAATTGTTCTTATTACATTGTAATGCCTTTTTTAATATTCTAAATTTAAACAGTTACAATAAAACTATAATGTTAGTCTTACATGGTTTAAGCAACGGATGTTTCAAACGTCCAAGTTTTATGATTTATATTTTAATTTTCTTTGTTTGTGCACTCTGGAAGATGTCAAAACAAACGAACCTGGAAGGTTATTTGTGACAACGGCAGCGTTTGTAATTCGGCCCCGCTCCAATCTAGTCGCAAAATTCCAAGTGAATTGAGATATCATCAAAGGAAGGTGCCGTTTATTCTGACATAATGTAATATAATGGAACCTGCCAAGATTAATTTGCCTTGAGCGATATCTGGGACTGACACTTGAAACTGTATACCCGGGAGATTGTGGAACCTGGAAACACGGTAGTGTGTGTATATTGTTTAAGCACACAGCTAGTAACAATAATAAATCTTTATTCATAAATATACACCATAAAAGATCATAGGGTGCTTTGGAACCGGATAGAAAAATAATTTGAGACTCGGGACTTTATTTAACATTTGATAACACTTAGTAATTTTGCCTTGCTTGGATAAAAATGTAGCGACACAGGTTTTGCCTTGTCGGCACAGTCCGCTAGGCACGGCACCACGTAATGTTTAACGATTAATGGTATAACAACTGTGTTCGGATAGTCTCTACACAAGACAGAAGCTGAGGGATCCGTGCCTGCTTTCCATCCATTCCTGGACGACTAGGCTAGGCGGATGGCGTCTACGGTGCAAGTTAGTCGGGCCGCCTAGTGACGCAGATACTATATCATTTTTTTGTGCTTGCACTGTATTAAATTGGAGTTTAATTCTGTAGATTCGACAACTAGGCATCAACACCGTAGAACACCGAAATACCTTCAGCAGACCTGCCACAAAATATCACCCAATCGCTTTACTGATAGAAGACACAAAATAAGTAAATATTATAAAATAATAAGTATATGGATACCGTTGTCGGAAATTATAATGAAGTAATATAAAAGTTATATAAAACTAATAAATTATGTGATCTAATTGCTCTAGGAACTCTATGTATATACATTTATACTTACCATTACAGTAATTGAACGGCACAGATGTTTCCAATTCGTTGATCTGTGAACGTAATTATAGATACTATCTATATAACAAATGTACCTATAAATGTTGCCACATTAATATCTATGTGTGATGCTGGAATGTGTCAGATAATCATGTAGAATTATTTGAAAGTATATTGCTTCCGTTAATATATATACGACATTTGTATGCGTATTCTTAATAGTAATAGATTCTTCTATAAATCTTTTTACAGTTGCTTGGTGTTTATTTCGTTGTTTAATAAGTTAATATATTATTTATTTTGATAACCAACTACGAAATTATACTTGTACCTAAAATTTCTTAAATTTGAACATCACTGAAATACTAAAAGTAACTTCAAAATTTGGCCACGTGGCCTAGTCTACGGTTAGTGTATACACCCCAGTCGGAAACATGAGAACAAATCAGTTAATCTTACTAACAATCGCGTTAAGACCTTTTATAAAGTTATGCACATATTTATAAAACGAAAAATTTGCAAAAACTTATAGAGTAAAAAGTAAGTTAATCAAAGGAAATCTGACGTTCAAAATGGCCGTGCAGATACAAAACTAGAAATTACCTCACCATAGAATACGTCCATCATCGCCGATCCCGTTTTAATTTCTTTAAAATCACGAAAAAATGATGATCAAATTCGTGAACCCAACTACATCATGCAGTTACTAATTTCCGAAGATTTATCTAAGAATAGTTTAAGAGAACTATACTTAACTTGCCATCAGATACCGCTTGTAATTTTTACAATTTTATATCGATTTGCAAGTGATAAATTAGATAGGTATCTAGAGTTTAATTAACTAAATTTTACTTGAAACTTATGTGGTCTACAAATGCGAACGTATGCGGGATAACTTAATTGAAAGAAAGGTTAAGACTAAGTCTAAATTAAGTCTAAGTCCGGCTATAGGAATAATAACTGAAATAAAACTAAAAAATAACGAATAAGATAATTTCGTTAACAAATTTATTGTCGATTAAGAAAAACTACAAAGAAATAATAAAAATAAAGTGATTGTAATAAAGATGCATGTATAAAGTTAAAATGTATGGTCATGAATATTTCAATGGTAAAAGGGATATAATTACAAAGTTAATAAAATTGAAAACTAAAACATGCTTTGTATTCTGTAGCTTACTTTCTGACTGCGTCGTGAGACCTGAGAAATATAGTAACATATTAGTAGAGTTAGGGTTAAATTTGGTAATGAGTTCTTTTAGGTAACCTAAGTAAGTTCAATATAGTTCTAATGAGCTAAATTTGAATCAAAACGAAATTAGTAATCATGTGTCAATGATGATTTTAATTCTATTATCCAAATGCTTTGATCACAAAGACAATATAGTAACAGTATAATAGAACAACTAATCTACACTAATAAATATAATTGTCTGTATAAGTGTCTGTTTGTAATGTCAAAATATTTTTTTTTACTACATAGCTATGAATGTATCTAAGATACTTATAACAAAACTACCATTTTTTAAAAAAAAAATTATGTATGTTTGTTTGTTCCGGTTAATCTCCGGAACGACTGTACCGATATTAACAGAACTCTTTTTGGTAGATTGCTGAAATTAGTGCGCGTAACTTAGGGTACTTTTGTTTATCGAGATAAGTTAGGATTCCGCGTAAAAAAAATTAAAACTCATAAGAAAATATTAAAATCCGATTCAATACACAGTTTTACGAGGAAGTTTTTGAACTTATGAGAATTTTTTTCACTGTATCTTAGTGCTAATATTTTTTTAGCAAAATAATAAGGGTCGGGTGAAAAAAGAAACGCAGTGAAGAACATATGAAACGCGGGCACACAGCTAGTTAATAATAAATTTGGACACATTATGTATGAAGACAAAATCTTTTGTATTTAGTGTGTCTAAAGGTAGACATCTTTCTGTAGTTTTATGAATATGACCGTAAAGTGTTGTACGTATGTTGCGTTAATACATAAATATTATTTTAATGGATAGGACTTTCTTTTATTGGATTATACGTTTTTATGTATCATAAAAAATAATAAAGTGTCTTATATATTTTTTCTCGTTTATGATCGCTCTAATGGTAATAAAAGCTACATAACTAATACTATACAAATTTAGTAGAGGTGTATTAAACAGTTTTTATATTTAACTAGCTGTGTACCCTTGGCTTCGCCCGAGTTTAACTGTCTATTGTATCATATTTTACTCACAATGTCATAAATTTTAATTTTTTAACTTTATTATTTTCGAATAATAAAAGTAGATGAAAGTCATGCGGAGTAATTTTAGCTATCTACCCAAAAAAATCCCGTCAAAATCGGGCCAGCCGTTATGAAGTTTAGCATATTTGTCTTTCTGTTTGTTTTGGAAAGACAAAAATTGAAACAAAAATGTTTTTGTTATAGGTATTTACTATGTATACAAGCATGTGTATTTAGTAAATAACAAACAGACACTTCAACTTTATTTAAATATTATAAATTATATCATAGATAAATATCTTAATAAAAGTTACGGTACTAAGTTATAAATAGCTTAATAAGAACAAACGGTAACAATAAAATTGAAGAACACGAAAGAAGTTTTCTCAGAAATGTCTATTACAAGACACAATATAAATAAAGGGTCGATGCAACTTGGTGCCTCGATAATATCGACTTTCACAACAATAGTTGATCTCTATGTAACATTTGACAAATACAAAGTGTAGTTCAATATATAGTGGACATTATTGTTATAATTAACGTCGTGAAAGAATTAACTTTTTTTTTTTACAAAAGACTGAAAAGAATTTAATTAAAAGAGAAACTTACAAACAAATTATAGTTGAACCCTTTCATAAGAACAAGCTTGTAACGTTTACTTGAATAAATGTAGGTAGACATATTGTGGTTACAAGAAAGCAAACAAACCAATACAGTTTCTGGAATAATATGAAGTGGAAGCATGGAACAAATTTAAAGAACAGATTTTTGAAATCTATTGCTAGCGCGTTGGGCCTCAATAAAAAACAGTAATAAAACGCGAAAGGGACAACAACAGCACGGGCTGATTATACTTATGCGAAATAAACGATCACTCCGTATTCCCCTGTTTTCTCCTACAAAACTGGGCCGATTTTGTTGTTTCTTTCAATTATATAATAGGAAAGAGTTTGGCTATACTTCTTTATTATTTTTTTATTCGTCATACTTATTGGATGGACGTCTCAAAACTACGGAAAAATCGAGCATTCTTTCTCATAATCTAAGGCTCCTAGTTTCCATAAAAGTACTGGCATACTGGCGGTGATGGGTATATATTATGTGTTATAAAAATATTTACTGTAATGCCAATAACAAAGGAGGAACAAGGAGAATACGTTTGTATGGAATAAACTTAAGAAACTTTGATTGTATTTTGTTAGTTAAATGAGATTTATTACAAAACTATATGAAGACTAGTTACCGCACGTGGGTGGTTGGCAAATAAATGTTTACGAATAAATTTTCAATCCTCGATTCTCAACTAGATCGTTATGTAAGATACTTTTACGTCTTTAAATACCGGATTTGTGAATTTATACGTAGATAATAATAATAATAATGATGATGGTTGCGCTGAAACATTTATTGTTCGAGAGAATTTTTACAGTTTCATTTGTTTTTGAATTTCTTTTGTTAAATATAAACATAGTTGATGTAAAACCTTGCGGAAATCCTGCCTCTTATTGTAAATAACGTGCGTATGAAACGGACAACGGGGTCACGAATATATTAGGTAGATCAGTCAGGAGGGTACGTACATACGAGTTTTCGTAAATAATCGTTGGCCACTGTGAAATATTACTCGGATAACAATGAAATAAGAAATATTGATGTATATTAGAGCAATCAATCACACATTCATAGGCGGAGCACCGGTGTCGCGTTACGAATCAATAGATCAAACTTTAGTGATGACCTGTACAGTGATTATCGATATTCATGTCAGCCTTTAACGATTACGGTATAATCGACTTTTATTTAAAGCGGGTTATTTGCTGTATGGCGTAATATTAATTCGAAATTTAATCGGGCCGAATATGGTTTGGTTCGTATTTTGAAATGTTTCATGAATTTATAAGCAAGCGTATTTGATCCTAGTAGAAAAAAATCATATTCTTTTTACTCAAACGTTTCATAAGACAAGGCGCTGTGTGGCCATTACAGTTTATAATTTAATTTTATGAGAATATTCGAATCATGTTTATAGAAATTACATTGTTTGAAATTCGCCTGTAGATAATTATATAATGTACTATGATTTTGTTCAGAGTTTTTTTTTTTTTGCAATAACTTTATAAGTCTCTGAGCACTCTTATCTTAATCTCGTATTTGATTTCTCGACTTAGTTACCTTAGTAATAGGCTTGCCCTGGCTTAGATAAGGTTTTTCTTATTAAGAAATTCATTCTCGGTAATAATCTAATAATCCGGTATATAATTTTTAACGAGGTGTTGACTGACTGACTATTCGTTTATGTTTAAAAAAAGAACAAAAATTCATCGATATTTATTTAATCGTAGTGGATCAACTCTAATTTAAAAACATGCCCATTCGGTTCATTAATCACGCGTTTGCGCGATGGTCACATTATACTCTATAAGAGCTCGTGAATAGCTCTTCACTTTTTAGCTGTAATTAAAAACATCTGCCTGCGTCACTGGATTCTGGCTGTTAATTATTGTTTGCTTTATGATGTCACAATGCGGTTAAATGCTAAAGTTTAAAACCTCTCTGAAAGTTATTATACCATTCTTTTTAAACTAAACTAATGGAATTAACCCTCTAATGATGGTGTATTAGTTAAAAGATTATTAAAAAGTTTTTACAATCTACAGTAATTTCTTGATTTAAGGCTTTTAATCAATTAAAATAACAAAAAGTCACCGCTTTAGGTAATCTTATACTATTTTGATATCACCGACGTATATGATATTAGATTTATTTATATCCGATTTCTGAGACTTAAGAAAGTCAATGTGACTAAAGTATATGTATAATTTCTGTGATTTATTTTTTAAATTTATTTCAAAATCCAGCAGCATAAATTCTTATATTAACGAATTCACAATAACTAAAGCTAAAACACAATTATGCAGTGGTATATTTATATTATTTAGATGTTAAGCAAAAAAAAAGAAGATAAATGACGCGCAGATGAGTGACTGTTTGTTTCTATATATTTGTTTATAAGTTTTCGAATTCGTGTGTTTTTCACAATTATTTTTTATATTTAATCTCGATAACAGCCGAGAAAAATGTGTTGATCTGTTTTATTATTTACCTATACAAATAAAGTAGAAGAATTAAATAAATATGAAGAGAATCACTTCAAATCACTTGTATATCTTGTAATATTTGAAAATGTCTTCGAAAATATCATGTTCCCATTCCATATATAGTGTAACTTCACTACAATAATTTCTAATTTTATAATCATAAATAACATTTAAATAAAATCATGTTCATATGATTGTATAAGCTATCACAATTTAAATTAATGTGAACGGTGAATGCGAAATTATTTGAAAACGTAAATTTGTGATTGATCTGTGTTAATGTGAAATGGATGGAGTTTGATTTTACTACATTATCTCCATTTTAGCTAATTGCATTTATGAATAATTAGCAATATGATAAGATTAGTATGCTCTGTTGTCACTCCTGTTCGACCAAACACATGCTCAACATTGGTGTCGAGAACGCAAGAAAATGCAGTTTCAGTGATACTGTAGACGAAACACCAAAGTATTTATTGAGTGAATGTAGTCCATTACGCATACCATCCATCCATACGCAACCGAGTTCTGGGTAAGCATGTATCGCTCCTGGAGGAGGTTCTTTGTCAAAATAATTCTACAGTACATCCAGGGTGTAGGTTTAAGTAGTAGCAGTAGCGTGGAGCGATCATAATAGATCCGTCTAGATAGCAATGAAACAGGACTGTTCTAGTCTGCACAGTCCCTTTTGCAATAACAATAAATACAGCAAGTATTTATAATTTACAGTATGTATAATTGCATCGATGAATAGAAATGAATACGCAAATAGGCCAGCCAACAAGACATAGTTTTGGGTTCGATAGAGCGATAGCGTTCGCGGAAATAGTGTTAATCCTTAATTCAGTGATGGATGCGATGCGGGGGACGGAAACGGACGGGTCACAGATTTAAGCGATATAAATGGCTTGAAAAATGTTTTTATATTATTCATACAATCAGTGAAATCATCATTTATTTAAGGTCGGCTAATTTATAGTAATGATTGAAATTCGACCATAATTCATTAAAAGATTTAATTTCTTTTCTAAATGAGGAATAATTAATTTTAAAAATGCTAACCTTTTTTTGCCTTTCGCTACCAATTATTTAAAGTACAACATTCTTAAAAGTGAATATCTTGTCAACGCAGTAAATAATGTATCAAATCGCAAGGGATAATTTTGTAAATAAATATGTGGGTTATGGGTTCAAACGCATTGTAGTACGCAGCATGGTGTAATGTTTGTAAAATTAATTTTATGTGTTTTCTAATGGATATTTTATTTTAAAAAATATTAGCTTTCTGTACCCTATATATACTGTAATAAACCTTCTACAAATAAACTTTAATTACGCCAAATTTCATGCTGTCCACGTATTTAAAGGGGTGCAAAGTTTTTACTTCAAGTATCAATACGAGTATATAGATTCTTATTTATATGGTATTGATTTAACTTTAATATAAATTACTACCTTAGAATAAACTACATAAACCTATTTTAAAAGGAAATCTAAATGAGAGTTTTACAACCTAAATAAGGACCCAGAAAAAAGTGTCATAAACCCTTTTGCAAAACTAAATCGATGACTCCAACAAGTGAGAGGCCTTTGCTCGTAATAAAACATTAATGGCTCGTTACTAGGAAAGCTTGCCAAGCGACATTAGCCCCGATTTCCTAATTTCAGACCGGTATATTGCTTCACATTGATGCTATAAACTTAGATAGTAAAACTGTTGCACTGCTTACTATGTTGCAGATTGAGATTGCGAGTACACATTGTATTAGTTTAGGAGAGTTACTAATGACATGACAGCGTCTGAGGTTGGTATGTATATCGTCGGACAATGGAAGGGATGCCAGTCTTCTCAAATGGAGAGGGCTTCTGCCAGCTACAGGCTCCAGTCAGGTCGTTACATCCTGCCCACGGACTGTCGACCTGACGGTCGTAACTCCTTCCGAGGCGGGCTAAGTGGTGGAGGGGAACTATTCTCCTTCATCCCTACCGGGCCATTGCACGGACGAGGCCTGGTGGGTTCGCTGCAGGGGGCGACGCAGTGCTTGCGAAAGCCACCCCGTGTCGCCCCCATCCCAAATGCAGTGGACGGCCCCGGGGGGTTTTAGTGGGTATTCCCGGGCGCTCCACGCCCGGGCGAGTCCCACACTGGCACGGAGCTCGTCCCTCCGTGCCCCCTTATCTATTGTATTGGGGGACTTCGGTCTCACTAATACAATAGGTAAGGGTAGCGCGTAGATGCATTTCCCCCCGTCAAAAAAAAAAAAAAAGGTCTGCAGGATTAGTACGAAGCGCTCAATAGAGGTCAAGCGCGATCGAACGGGTGATGTCATCTGGGCGGTTTTTCGCTTGGATAGCACCACTCTGATGAGCCAAAGGGGAAGGGGCGAGGGCCCCGACCCCTCATTGCACTGGTGAGGCCGTCTGGGAGACAGTCTTTACCGGGACCTAGTTTTGGCTGGTTCATCCCCACAGGAGGGACGTGGGGTAATATACAACAGATATCGTTTCCCCTTTAATAACGGTACGTCGTGGTGGTTTTAATTGGTATCGAAACTACTGTGTATTAATGCGGTGGTTTCGACCATCGCGTGAGTCCCACACATTTCTTAGTGCCCCCGCGTTTTGGTTGTGCCTAAATGAATTTGCCCCACATGAAAAAAAAGGTATGCACATAGCTTATATGGAAGTGAAATAAGAAATATCTTTATATAGGAATCTGGGCAATGAAATTTATAATTTACCTTTTTTTTTAAATATTGTTTGTAAAATTTTGTTTTTAATGTTTATAACTATTATAGAGTTTTTCATTGGTTAAACGCTTCATCACTATGCCTTATAGGAAGTTAACGCTGTCGTGACGATCTTTGCAGTCTTTTGGCATCTCCGGACTTCAAAAGCCGACAAGCCAAAAAACAAACACTGTGCATAAATCACGTGACTGACGTGTCTCTGGAGTTGTTTAAAATGGTAACCTATGTTCTTTTCTATACCCGTGATAACAGATAAGCACAATTACATCATGATCGGTTTAGTATACAATTTATAAGCCATATTTGAGAATTATAGGTATAATAAAAGGCTAACCAGCCAAAATCTGTAGTACATTGAAGATATTTAATAAAAAATACTATGCGGGGTTTCACAATCGACCAGAGAACACATTTCGAAAGTTTTTTTTTTTTCTTGTCTGTTTGTTTATTAATCTGATAGCCAATCACGCAAAAAACTACTGAACTGATTTCGTTGTAAATTAGTGATGACATATATTGATTTCAGAGGGAGAACATAAACTGCAAATTGCCTAAATTCCAAGCGGGTATTGCCACGGGCACAGCTAGTATGTTATATGTGCTTCGTGCAATGAATATGTGCCCCATATTAATTTTTTTTTTGCCTTTTTTGGGCTATATTTTAATATGTCCACGGCTCCTTAGTGCTATCTCAATGCCCCCTAATTTTCTCTGGGTATTCTACTGCCACCTTATAGTCTCAAAATAATACAAGAGGGCGTTATCGACCAGGTTGAGAACCTAAAGTTTATTAGTTACGTTGTGAAAGTATAACAAACATACTCATATTCGTTTTTATAATATTAAATATGATTACGATATATGATATTTGTGATGTAGTTATATATATATATATATATAAAAGTTTTAATATTTTATATTTTTATTTCTACTAAATTGATATCTTTAGTTGATTTTTTTTCTAACAAACATCTGCAACTCTATAACACTTTTGTTCAATGTATACGAAAATAGACAACAGCAAGATGTATTCGCATAGTAGGTAATTTATCTTGCGAATCTCCTAAACTGCTTGTAAATGTATCAACAGTTAATATTTCACAGTGTAGGAGAGAGCGCACGTATGGCCGGCTCGAATGATTCACGCAAACTTATCCATCTGAATTCCTAGGGCTACCAACTAAAATACTAACATGACAACAAATATTCTTATGCAGGACTGATACTACAGGTATAGACGATTATTTAAAAAAGGGTAAATTTTTGTTTTATTTTTTATTGTAAAAAAATATAAATCAAAATTTGATTTGATAGATCAAAAATATTAGAACACAGTTAACTATATTTATGACACAATTTTTTTTTAATTTCTTTCGCGTACAAAAGTGCATATAAGTCAGGACAATATTTAAATACTTAGATTTTGAGACAACCCTATTTGTTATTGAGAAAAATAACCACTTTCATTGCATACGAAAAGACTTTAAGAAATATATACATATTTGTTAGAAGCGACTGAGGGAGCAAAATGAACGTCGGACTGTAATATCCTCTTAGTTCAATTACAAGTCAGTAACAAATGAAACTTGGTCCGTTTATCTAGTTTAACAACAATGGAGTTAAATTGTGCAGGAAAATAAATGTACCTTATCGTACTACTGTATATTTATGAGAAACCGTAAATGTTGTCATATATATAAAAATGAAAGAGGATCGTAGAAGAAATCCCGCAAGACTATTTCAGTTTCAGTAAAGAGTCTAAGCCTAGATTTACGGACAATCAAGTGATGCTACCAGAACACATACATATATAGATGCTTACAGAGATATTTTAAATAGGGGTTCGTAACTAGATAGATAAGCATTAAAAAAATTCACCGTCATGCTATGATTTTTCAAGACGATTTCCTTAACCGAATGTTTAGACTTATTATAGAATAAGATATGTGGCTTTGAACCTACGTCCTTCGATCCAGTATCCGATTACACTTCTAATAAAACATCTATATGGATCTAAGTATTGGACAACTAAAGAGTCGGATGCAAGAAGAGTGTACGTAGTAGAGATGCGAATGTTAATATGGTTGTGTGGCATATAATTAGAAATTAGTTTATTATAGGAAGTTTAAAGAGAGTGCCAGAGAGAGAGAGATGTAAAGGAGTAGATTAGCGTAATAGATGCCACGAATAGATGTGAAAGTCAAGCAATTAGAAGAATGTTAAGTATGAAGGTAGAAGTAGAGATATACCGAAAAAGGTATGGGTGGATTGTGTAAAGAATGATATGTGTAAAAAAATGAGAATGTTTTGAGATGACAGCTGACAGAGGAGAGTGGAGGAAGAAAGCATTTTATACCTATCCTACTTATTGTAGGATAAGGCAAACAAGACAATGACTTTTACTAAGCCATCATTGTCCTTTTTAATTATTCAGTTTTAGATCAATTTAAAGTCAAATTTACGGTCAAATGGAACTTTGGAATATCAATACAAAGGATTTGTAATTAATTCAATGATAATATTTTCTGATGGTGAAAATAAAATATCGTAAGTAACTTTGAAGAATATCATTGTATAACTATAAAACTTAAGTTTCACATAATTCTTAATTATTATAAAAGACAATATCTCAATGACAGTTAGTTCCTTAGTTTAAGGATCACAGAGTCGATACAAAATGTTTTTCTAAGTTCCATAGATTGACTAGGTGTTATTATATATTCTATTAAATCTGAGAATATTTTTTTTATAATGATTAGGTATATATTAAGTATTTATCCTTATTTAACACATTTATAAAAGGTAAAATCGCTCTGTCTGTCTATACATCAGTTGGTTTATAAACCAGATACTTGGAAGAACTGATTCGATTTCCATATTTTTTTTGCTATTAAGTCATAGATGTATCCATAAGTTAGATATTAGTGTATATTTTATTTTATCAAATAACGTATGGAAAGGGTTATCAGAATAGTAGTGAATAAAATTGACAAAAGATTATCACCAGAGCATATTCTGGAGATGGTTTATTTAAGCCATTTAAAATTTTGTAGGTTTAATTCCGAAAATAACTTTAATAGGTGATTGTAGTTGAAAAGTATAGTTAGGTTTAAAATAATCTTCATAATATATTTGCATAAAAGAATAAGACAATAAACCATAACATCTATCAGAGACATAAATCTTAACATCGTCGACCCGGTCGCACAGCATATTTTTAGTAAAATGAAACGCTTTGTCGGCAATAGGGGGCACGGGGTGGGTCGGATGTGCGCACTGAAAATTTCTATTCAAGGGAGAATGAAGGGTGCTCTCCGCTTCAAAACTGATGACGTGTAAAAAGCTGATAGAGCCATTGTTGGCCCATTTAAATGTCGCGAATGGAACGATAATCTCTTAAAGTTTGCACACAATATTACCGCACTTTCTTCAACTCGTATACAAAACATGTCGCTTTTATTCGTGCAACAGTTCATATGTTATAATATTTTTCACAAGTTGATAGGACAGAATAAGTGATGGTTTTATGTCTACGATTGTTTTGACAGATTCAAATAGCATAACATATAGCATTTGGAGGAAGGATACATCGACAACGAAATACGAAAAATATCTGAATTTATTGTTTTTAACTTATTCTAACGAAATTATTTTAAACACTAGCTACGTGCACGCGGACATGCCCGCGTTTCATATATTCTTTACTGTGTAATATAGTTTTTAAATAATCATTGGAAATTAATGTTTTCACGGTGCTGTCAATAGAATCGTGTTTTGTTCACAATTTCATAAGTTTTAATTTTTTTTATACGCAGACCTAATTATCTTTCAAAAAACTATTGGTACTAAGAGAAAGCAAAGATATTTCTCATTAGTTGAAGCACTTACCAGTAAAACTGACATAGAATCGTATTTTTTCACAATTTTTTGTTATTTATTTTTTTACGTGGAACTCTGATAATTTTCGAAAAATAAAAGTAGTCTAAGTTACGCGTAGTAACTTCAGCAATCTACGAAAAAAATCCCATCAAAATCCATGCATCTGTTTCGTAGATTAGCCGGAACAAACAGACAGACAAAATTTAAAAAATTGTGTTTTCGGTATAGATACTTTACTGCATACATTTTTATATGTGTTTAATAAAAAAAATTGTTATTATAATATTACAAAGAGATATTTCAATTTGATTATATTCAATTAGTAATTACTACATTGGAGATAAATATCCCTCCTAAAATTCTCCATCCAGTTTCTATTACTTATATTAAAAAAAAACCTTACGAAATTTTAATTTAAAACATAAATCATGACATACCTTAATTGGAAAACTAACGAACAAAGTTCGAAGCGTGTTTTGAAAATGTTCTTTGGTTACACAGTGAGAAATATTAATTTAATGTCGATGCTACAAATAAAGTTACTTTATTTATTTATTTTTTACAAATAAATAAATTATAAATATAGATATTTAGTTTTTATGTAATTCTTTGATCAGGAGAAGTGTTTTAGCAAAATAATATTAGCATAGAGAATGCAGTTAGCTACTTTTTGGATACTTATATCTTGGATTGGACGGACAACTTTTGGCCCCAATATCCGTGATCTTAATGTGATTATGTGACTTACAATGGTATTACGGTAAGCTAAGAGAAACGGGCTCTCAAATGATAATGCAAATGATGGACTTTAGAAAACGTTCTACTACCATACAGTGTTTTCTTTCATCGAAAAGTTAAGAATTTATAGATAGGTATGTAGATTCGAATTTACGTCCATCGATTCGGTATCCGGCAACATTCTCACTGAGCCATTACCGTTATCAGACTCAATATTGGTCTAATTTTCCAAGGCGTGATGATTGTCAGTCGACAATGGTTGGAAAATCTCAGTGAGGTTAAAATTAATGCCAATTACATACGTACTTAAAACTCAATTATTCAATCAAATCAAATCAAAATTTATTTATTCAATTTAGGCCCTAAGAAGGCGCTTATGAACGTCTAAAACACTACCACCGGTTCGGAAAACAACCCAATCGAGAAGAGCCGGCAAGAAACTCGATCTGGTTCTTTTTTTTTCATAAATATAAAATATATATATTTTTTTTGTCATATAAAAAAAAAAACTATACAAATCGTAGTTTTAGTGGAAGCACAGAGATGTGGGTTAATTCCAGACATCACTATCGTTCAGGTAATGATCCACCCTGTAATAACCTTTTGAGATTAAAACTTGCTTGACATAATACTTGAACTTATTGTCAGGTAAATCGGTAATGTTACTCGGGATCTTATTGTAAAACCGAATACTATTACCTATAAAGCTTTTATAACACTTACTTAACCTAAAGCGTGGGACGGCCAACTTGTCTTTACTTCTAGTATTAAAATTATGACGATCATTCACTAGATCTATTGTATATATATACACGTATAATCCGGCTCAAAAATAAATAGCAAGAGTGCGGTGCATCCATATTTGTATAGAAGTAAGCCGGCATAAGCTGCTTGAGGATCACAGACGTGCCTAACGGTTCTGTTGGCTTTATATTCACTTTGGGTGTCGCGTCGACTGTTACAGAGAATATCCTGTAAGAAGATTGTCACAAACTTTACTCTCTCTCTCTCTCTCTCTCTGTTGTTGCTATAGTAACATAAATTCATTTTATGCTATGACGTCATGCAGCACGGAAAATAATAATTAATAATTGTTATATCAATTAAATTATTCTATAATAATTGATTGCGATTTTTCAACTGATACCAAATTCGCATGTAAATGTAAAATATTACGCTGTGTTCTTATTCATTAATCTATAAAATCACTCTAATTTACGCAGAGTAACTTCAGCTATCAAATAAAAAAAGTCCCGTGAAAATCTGTTCAGCTGTTCCGGAGATTACCCGGAACAAATAGACGGACAAAAATACAAATACAGACAAAAAGTATTTTTGGTATAGGTATCGTACTCACATTCACATGTATTTAGTAAACAAAAGTTTTTTTGACATTACAAACTGATACTTCAATTTTATTTATTAGTATAGATGATTAACGTCATAGTAAGGGTCCAAGTTTTACGTAAGATCAATTTTGGTTACTTTAACCAATCATGTCAGCAATGGTACGCAAAATAAGAACCCCCTCAACATTAATAAGTGAAAATTATTGCTTACATAATTACCATACATACGCTCCCCCCCAACACTTCACGGGTGCTTACGTAATTTTTGAAAAACCCCTAACGTTGATTAGTTGTGTATTTTCTTGGTGTAAATTCGTGGCATTAATTCACGAGTTAGATTATGTAGGTACCTATAAGAACAGAAAAACTTACAAATCTAAATATCTAAATTTAATGGCCAAAAAAAAATATGCGTTTCGGATTTTTATGATTAATTTTTTATTGTTTTGAAATAGTAATTTTTAGATACTAGTAAATAGTGGTCAATCAAGTAATTTTTGAACCGAAATGTAAATTTACAATTGACAAAGTATATAACAGTGAAAAATAATGTTAGTTTATTAATACTTAATGTAATTTATGAAGATGGTTTTATAAGGTTAAATTTGAGAAAATTGTACGGTCGTTCTCTATGCTTAAGACGAGTTGACTTCGAAGATAACTCGGTAGCATAGTTTGGGTGCGGTTATTGAATTTCGATGGAGACTCTCTACTAGTTTAGTGTTATAGTCTCTGTGATCCATATACGGCCGTGTCACTTCATATCGATGTATGTACAACGTGATGATTCTATTTTAAACTTAGCTTATATTAACTATATAAGCTGGTTATAGGTTGATAGTAAAGATCGTGTCACCATTCAGGAAGAAATTTAATGTCCAGGGGTTTAAGGTTATAATATAGCTAACAGAACTCATTTATTGTAGGAATATTTTTTATGAATTCATGAATAGATCCATGAAAGTATAGATTTGCTATGATTTTCATAAATACTTTGATTAGAACGAATATATTACGTTATTTTTCGACTTAATTTTACTTTTTATCGAATTCCTAATGTTGAAATAAGGTATAAATAATAAGGTTTATTTAAAAACGTATAGTTTTGTTTGAATTTTGATGGTTGTCAGATAGATGTAAATTTATTTACATAGTATTTTATGCCGAAGATACAAGTCTACATACTTTCATAAAATCTTATATATTTAAATTAACGTATTCAATAAAGAATTATTAATTTTTCGGAAAAAAACATTTATGCATTTTTGAAACAATTCATAGAAACTTTTCGTACTGGGCTAAGAAAACAGTGATCATATTTATTATCGTAATTCTTTCGTATATATGAACTACCATATATGATTAAATTAATAACTTTTAAAATAATCTTTAAAATTAATAAAAATATAATATAAATTCGGATATCCCCGTTCGTAAGTTGAATAAATGAGTATGACGGACGTCGAAGTTGTGTATAGTGTGACCCCGGTAGTTGTAACTGGGTCAGTTCCGAATAGCATCCGTATACTTCGCATATCAGAGATGTCCTACTGTCGACATCTACATATCTATATACCTGTGGAAGCAGTAAACATATGATATATAAGATAAGATATGTTACCGGTATAGTACGCTTAAGTACGGACAATTTATCAGAAAATGTGGTACTGTTTATATCTTACTTGTTTATTTTTCTATCAGTTTTTGTTATTATGGGGATCTCCTTTTGAAATCTAGTGCTAATGATTTTTTTACATGGTATAGGTTCAGTGCTTCGACCACAATCTCACCTGATTTTAAGTGTCGATGTGGTCCAGGATGGTAAACACACTAAGCCTAGAGGTACTGGTTTTGAAGTGATGCTGCCGGAACATACCTATTGTCCTAGAGTCGAACCCGCGTCGAAAAATGATGGGTAAGTTTTTTAAATTAAAATAAGTTGCAAAATATAACAACCCGATAAAAATAGCACTTTCTAGACTGATTTAAAATATCAGTTAGTCATGTATCTTGTGTATCGTTACCTCTCGTTTATTGTATTTTTATTTTAACTTTAAAAAATAAATATTCGGTTTGCTCCGGAAGTCAAATTTTTAAATCCAAGATATATTTAAATTTATTGAGTAAAATACGTTAAGAAAATACGAGTATTCCAAAGTCTAGTTTGACTCTATTGTTAAAGATTTGTGTATTATAGATATAGATCATTTTAAATATGTATGTTTATTCTTACATTCTAGACATGGGTCCGAACAAATCCCCACGAGTTCGCCACTCGAGCGAACTCAAACAATAAACGCCGAAATAATCCGTAATTCGGAGTGATTTAGGCAAAGCGGATGAAAATTAATGGAGGCGTTTCTTCCCTTATGCGTAAAACGGCTCCAGAGCTATATCTGATTTGTTATTTCTGTACACGCTATAAAGGTTAATCCTACAGCGCGTGAAGGAAGGTCAGGCAATTAATTCCAAGCGAACACTCTTACACAATCGCTCCCTGCAGACGGTTCGTTGGCGGTTTTGTATGCGGTTGTCCGATACAAGGAAAAAAAACCAACAAAAATTGTATTGTTAGAACTGAAGCATATATTTTTTCTAAAGCTTAGATGAAAATATGTAATATCATTATACCGCATCATTGGGTCGTTTAAAGGTTCTACAGTACAGTGGTCAAACTGAAAATAGCTTAAAATTCTCGACGTGCTGCTCGCTCGTTCGTAATTGAAATAGCCGGATGCGCTGTAAAGCGAAAAATAAGTGTTAGAACACTAAAATTGGCCTCGAGTATCCAACAAGCTTACATGACGTGTCGAGGCATCGTTTTAATTATTTAGTTATTGTTTCATATCGTGTTTTAACGACTGCTTACGTGAAATTAAAAATAGATGAAAATAAAAGGCACTAGTTACTGTCAGTTTTCATTCGTTTTAATTAGCTTTTACAACAGTGAGATTCATTACTGTACAGTTTGCAAGAGTAAATGTAGAAGGGTTAAGTTTAATAAAATATTTTGTTAATATATTTACGCCTCTCTGATCTTCCTAAATCGATTATAACTATTAGTTACTATTATAATAACTAGTTCTATAGTTTTTACGATAACAAAAAAACTGACTTATTTTCCGAATCTGTGGTAGTCGTCGTATGCAGTTCATAAACGCCACTTCAGAGCCCATAACGAATAGAGTTCTTTTTTATTCTGTATCATACAAAATGACTATGCTGCTAAATTCTTGAATATAATGCCTAGCAGCGTTGATTTGGGACCTAAATTTTATAGTTATTGGTTCGATTTTAATTTAAAGTTGAATTTATGTCGCATTCCACTAATTCGTACTATTTCTTATGTATTTTAAAACATATATCTCACTAAACGTTTGTCTATAAAGAAAATATTGAAATACTATGAACTACAGAGCTTTATTAAACAGTTATTTTTGGCTAGAGTTCAAGTCTGGTTCAAACGTTACTTATAATACGTTTACGTAATATATAAATTACGTTAATCGAGCCAAACAGCGTTAAAACAAGAACGTGGTTGAGTTAGCATAACCTACAAAGGTCACAGATGCAGGTTAGCGGTATTATTTGATAATATACAATAGAACAATGCGAACCGATCTAATCGCCCCAACATGTTGGCATGTTGCCTTCACACAGCAATAAAGACCCGAAACTACAAGGATGACCTTCGTGGTAACTTAGAACAGCCATTCTCGTCTCAACTCTCTTTTATCTAAGATTTAATGCGGTCTCTGATCTAAAATTTAACTGGTATCTTAATATAGAATCACTATCATAAACAACGAACATCGAATATCTTCAGAACATCAATGTTAAGTACAGACGTTAAGGTGAAATGAGTTGAATTCTCTAAAGGAGTCATAATGTTTCTAAAACGTGTTTAATATTTATGTAATATAAATATGTGTTCATTCAGTGGTTGAAGTCAATCTTAACTATTATTGTTTGAAATTGAAGAAAAATTTTTTTTTTATATTCATCGCTATTAGTTTGTTGTATGTATGAGTGTTGTTAATCTGTATACACTTTTATTTATGCACTAACAAAATCTTTTTCCTTTTATTATTAATATTTAAAAATAGTTTGAAAATCAGATAAAAAAGGTTGAAAAATTTCATCTCTGTTTATTTATATTCATTAGACATTCAAATGGTTAAAGATCTTTTATTTGTTATAAAAAATCAAATCGCTATTAAAATATTGATAAATAAAATTATTGTGTTTCTGTTATGATTTTAAAATTATCTAAATAGTAGATTGTTCCACAAGGAACTGAAGTAATATTTTTACGATGAGGTTGTTATTTTGAATCCTGAATGTAGCGACTCACTCAGCAAGGGATTCAATATACGTCGCCCGAGATTAAAATTTCGTGACTGAATAATACGTTCTATTTTTCATATTTCTTAATAAAAAAAAAAACAAATAATAAGCGCTTTTAAATATAATTTATTAATACATGTAGAGGTATATAATTTGCCATTTGATTGTTACTTTTGGAAAAACAACAATTAAACACTTGTATTTATTTTTGTTTGTGCAATTCTAAAATGTTGTTACCCGGGACAAAAGTTTTTTTGACCTCGTTAAGAGTTCACAATAAAAAATAAAAAAAAACAATGTATTTACAGCTGGAACACAATATCTTTATATCGCTTACAGCCCAGTAATATTTTCATAGGTAACTAGTATTTACTTTTCATAATTCCTTCATTCACTGAATAATAAAAGTAATACCAAAATATAATATTAATTTTTACGAAAATCTTTTAGAGTAGAGACTTACTTTATTTGGACTTGTTGAATAAAAATAATTATTGACAGCCTTTGTGTCGCCGATCAATCGGAATATGTATCGTATAGTTAATACGAGCATAGTTTATATTGTCTTCAGATGTACAATTTGTTGGTGTAAGATGCATTTTGTACGAGAAATTTTCGTACATTTTTGTCGATTTGTACTTAAAAGAGAAATGTTAATTTTTTAAATATTTTAATATTTGCAAATAAAAACAACTAGTTATTAACTTTCTAATAGAGCTTTGTAGAGAAAATAAAATTTACTTTATTAATTCTAAAAGTTAAGTTCAAATAAAGATTCTTGCACAAAAGTGGTTGAATTTGATTCACAGAGATATTTATAGTCTGTTGCATCCCATAAAAATCCCGACATCCATTGAAATTCTATAGTCGTTTGCTTGGGTCGCCGCGTAGAGCTTACAAATTGTATTGGTGACCTACTAACTATTAATTTTCTGTATCAACAGAGATTTTTCTAGAAAATTTCCTGAAGGCTTTGCAACAACATGAATATATAAAATAGGACTCGAAACTTAAATATCTTTGAATATTTTATATAATATTTTGCGTACCAATTAAATTTAAATTGCTTAATCCAGTTCTATTTCGTGAAATACATTAGAAAAAGCTTTCCTGCGGATGATTTCTTTCGGGTTTGTTGCGCGAAATGAATATCAAGTCCAAAACCAATTAAGCTGATAGTTTGAATATAAATTTAGTACGTGATCAGTAAATATTAGTAGATATTTTAACTTTTTCATGCAAACAGTTTTCCTTTAGTAATGTTTAAAAAAAAAAAACATATATTTGGTAGCAATATTAGATACACAAAACTACATAGAGTTATAATAATTCGGATTGGAGCTAAGACAAGATTACTACCTACATTTTAATTTGTACGAAGGGCATAAGCTCGCGCCTGTTATTCCAGAAGGGTTCGGCAGCGGTGATGTAGCGAACTACACCACCCACATTTCGCCGAGCTTAGTTCCGTCCCAGATGTGACAGGGGGCGAGCCTGTCGCCATATCGGGCAAAAATTCCAGACTCCGGGATGATACGGAGTAGAAAAACGCAATATCACTTGACCCAATCCGGGAATCGAACCCGAGACCTCAGAACAACAGTCGTACCGTAACACAACTGCGCCACCGAGGCAATCATGAAGTTTACGAATGAATATACAGATTAAGAATAGACTGTACGTATGTGTGGATAAACTATAGAGATTTGATGGTTTTCAAACGATAGAAAGGCTATATTATATATATATATATATAGGGCGTTATGATACTTGTCCATATTTCTAACTAGCTATGTAACCGAAGCAGCGCCCGCGTTTTATTTATTTTTACTGCGTTGTTTTTTTTATACGGAACACTAATTTTTCTAAAAAAATTTTAGTACTAAGATAAAGTAATAATATTTCTCATAAATTAAAATACTTGCCCGTAAAACTGTGTTATGAATCGGATTTTATTCAATTTTTTATAAGTTTTACATGGAATCCTAATTATTTTCGTATTATGCCATAAAACTCTCTGGAAGGTTTGAGAAAGATGGTTACCATTTGCCTAGAGTTGATTTGTGTTTGGAAAAATATTTTATCCATTTCACACGGGCAGAATTGTGTATGTAATTCAAGAAGAAAAAAAGACTTATTACGCCAGCGATTTAGCGTGGGTTTTCGTGTTTGTAAAAAAATACATTTTTTTTAATTTAAATTATTTACTGCATAAAATATCTTAAATATTAATTGGTCTAATTCAAATATTGCAAGACATACAATGTCGGACAATTTTGTGTAGACTTCAATCGCTAATATCCTTACATCTTATATTATAACTAATGTAACTAAATATTTACTAACATGATCAGACCATAATATTATATATAAAAAAAGAATCATTGGCTTTGTGGTTCTCGAGATATATGATAGACAGGCAGATAGACGTTGCCAATTTAATAATGCCATAATGTTAACCAATTAATATGTATTTATTATTTGTTTATGAAATAAACGTATTTATTGCAACGTATCGTTCTGTGTGTAATAAGTTTGGCCCCGATAGTGAATACATCGCAACAACAGTCAGGAAACGTTTCCCCAAATGGGCATAAAGGAGGGACCCGACCGTCGAAAGCGTTCCTGGGGAAATGGGGGAAAGTCCGCAGTATTTACGAGCCAGACGATTATATCGAGTTTGAAGGAACGGACGTATCTTTACTGTGCGGACCCTAAAGTTTAACGTTTTGTACGATTTCTCATTTGTTGCGATTTATCTCCGTTCCGACCTAAATTGTTGTTGGCTTCTGAAATCGAAGGTTAAACGCAATAGGTGTACCTACTTCGTTTGTACATAAAAATGTTGAAATAATTTAATTATAAATGACGTAAACAAATATAACTTTTTTTATATTTAATTTTCACATGGATTTATTTATAAAACATTAATGAGTATTGTATTTATACAACTAATGAAAGTGAGATGTCTGTTAAATTAAAAATCAAAATAACAGTTTTTTTACTCTTTATTTTTTTTAAGGGACTTTTGTCTTAAAAGACATGCCTGTCCCATCGTAACAAACCTAAATCTATTCATAGATACTTTAAAATACAACTGGAAAAAATATAAATTTCAATAAATTATAAACTAAATTTAAAAGAACTATACACCATTCTGGCAGACTCTGATGTTGGATCTGCCAGAATTATGTGGTATGCACCTACATCATAGATATTAATTACATATGAATGTATGTATACACGGGCATCTACACTAGACGATTTTTTTTTTTTTCAAATTTTTGTCTGTCTGCCTGTTAATCTCCAACGGCTGGACGGTTTTTGATGGGACTTTTTTTTGGTATATATATATATATAGTTAACTATATGCTATACTCCTCGTTACTGGCTACTTAAAATTTTGAAAATAAAAGTGTTCCGCGTAAAAACTTAAAACTCATAAAAATTTGAATAAAATTCGTTTCAATGCACAGTTTTATGGACAAGTGTTTGCATTTATGAAAAATATTTTTTTTTGGTTTTAGTACTAAAAATGTATAAGAAAATAATATAAAAAAAGAATGAAACGCAGAATGTATAAAACGCGGGCGTAGCGGTGGGCACACAACTAGTAATAAATATTTCCATTTGTTGTTCTTTACAATATCTACCTTATATATATATATATGATATGTTAAAATGGTACTTAGTCTTCTGCTCGATGGCTTGGCAATAATTGGAAACGGTGAATAAAGACCGCGAGTTGAAAAAAAATGGTGAACGAAGAATTTACTAGCAAAAAAAAATCAAAAATATGAAATGTTAACATCGAACACTACACAATAATCATACATTGTACACATAATTAGATATGAATACAACAATTCGGAAAACGCCCCTTTTTAATAACTAGAATTCAAATACCGTTTTTTTATATAATTCTACCGATTCCTATAAAGCATATTCATGAAATTTCTGCGAATAGTGCGATCTGAGGTTTGGTAGATAAGCGAGAGGCCACCGGAAATGGTGCTACAACAAATAGTGAAGATTAATAAACTAGTTTTGCTAAAATTTATCCAGAGAATAAGTCTATGATAAAAGTTGGACCGTGAAGAGACATTTGTGCATTGCGTATAACAGTGATGGACGACGACCGATTGATAATCGTTATAGGTTATATAAAAATATAAAATAATAATGACGTAAATGAGCTTTATGTTTCTCCAGTTGATAAGTCAACTAACAGACAGATAGTAAGACTTGCCTTTTGAAATATGTAAGAAGAAGATTGCTGAAGTAATACCTAGTTAAGAGGTAATGCGGTCGGTAACAAAATTGAGAAGTAGATATATCAGAAATCTATTGCTATCGCGTTGCGCTCCAAAGAAAGAGTTATAAAAACATGAAAGGGACAACTGCAGCGCAGGCAGATTTTACCTACGAAAAATAGACAAAAAACATCACCACGTAGTACCTTGTTTCCTCCTACAAAACTGAACCGATTTTTGATTTTCTTTCGGTTATAGAAAAAAACAGGCTTTGGCTATGGTTTGATTTTTGTGTTTTCGACTATCAAATATTTTTGATGAACGTCTGAAATAACGGTAAAAATCTAGCAATTTAATTTTCAAAGACTCGTAGTTTGTACAATAACTAATTTTTGAAATAAATGAAAACGTACGGGCCTGGCAGTGGTGGATATATTATTTGGTATACATTTTTTACCGTAATCCTATTATCCAGGGGTGAAAACAGGGGACTACGTTTATATGGAATAAACGCCCCTCGCATATCCTCTTAATAATAATTTTAATATTAAAATATCTACTTCGCTTTGATCGGCATCATTGTAATGAAATATTCCGAGGTAAAGCCGAAAGACTACATGAATATTCATGTGATTTTACATCACAAGTGTGTTTATAACAGAACCGCGTGCAGTCCCACGTTGGGCGACGTTGTTTGCCGAACAAAGTTTGTTGGGTAAATCAAACCCGTCTATGTTTACGCACCACGTTCGGTATTATTTTAAACTTGGTCGTCAGGTCAATTAAAAGGAATTGTTTTAAAATTGAATTCTATTTTTAAACTGATTTCTGATTGTGGATGGTCTACCAATGAACGGGAAATTTTATAAAAACATTGATTAAATTCTGTTAACGAAAAACAATAGTACATTTTATTTATTTATTTCATAATATATGTAAAAGATAAATTAAAGCATAGAATTAACGCAGCATGGATGAAATGGCGGCAATTTTCGGCTACTACGTGTGATCCGCAAATCCCCTTTAAATTAAAGGGGAAGATTTACAAGAACATAATACGACCTGTCGTCTTGTATGGATCAGAATGTTACCCCATAAAGGTGACGGACGAAAGAAGATTACATGCAGCTGAGATGCGAATGTTGAGATGGATGTGTGGGGTAACAAGAATGGACAGGATTAGGAATGAATATATTAGAGGAAGTTTGAAAGTGGCGCCAATAACAGACAAGTTAAGAGGCGGTCGTTTATCCTGGTATGGACATGTGATGCGCAGGGAGAAAGAGAATGTTGTAAGAAAGGTATTGGATATGAATGTGGACGGTTACATGGGAAGGGGAAGACCAAAGAAAAGATGGATGGACTGTGTGAAAGATGATATGTTTAGAAAAGGAGTGAATGCGGAGATGACAACAAATAGAGAGGAATGGAAGAGGAAGACATGTTGCGCCGACCCCAAATAAAAATGGGAAAAGGGTAGGGAGATGATGATATGTAAAAGATAAATATTAGTAATTCCTAAAACTAACATAATCCATTTTAATTTGACTATAAATATTTTTTTAAATGAAATATCAAAGTATTTTTTTTTTCCTTTCAACATTATCCGCTCGCATATTGTGATTTATTAACAACTTCATTTATAAAGTTTACAACGGGTATATAACCTTCATAAGATATAGTTTTCTTTATATTTAGTTATTTTTGTGATAACATTTGAGTCTATAATAAGTATGTTTTCTGTTAACTGAAAGCTTTTAGCGAAATCAATTTATTTATCCAAACCAATCTTATTTTAATGATTCATCTGAAAACGTTTCTAAATGGCAAATCAGTTGATCGAGATAATAGGTCGCTGTCGACGCTCATTAATAAACGTCAAGATTTCGTCCATTGTTCATTTTTTATACAATACAGGCTCATTGCTTTGACCACAATCTCACCTGATGTTAAGTGACGATGTGGTTCAGGATGGAAACACACTAAATCTAGGTATTGGTTCTCAAGTGATGCTGCTGGAACACACCTATTGGTATTTGGCGACAGGTTTTCAAACTTGAGGTAGCTACCCAGACACACGGGCATCATTAGAAAATCACCATGCAATGGTATGCTCAGGCCGATTTCTAGTCCCCGGACGATAATAATTCTCTTTCGAGAATTGGGCTAAGAGGTGGGGGGGAGGAGGGAGTTTCCCCCCATCTCCAATGGGCTAATGATAGGATGAGGCCTGTTGGGCCTGCCGCAGGGGCCGACGCGGTGAATGCTACCGCGATCCCGTATCGCCCCCCCTAAATGCGGCTGGCGGCTCCGGGGGATTTAATGGGTATTTCCGGCGCTTCTCGCCGGGTGAGTCCCACACTGGTGTGGAGACGTCCCTCCACATACCCTTACAATTTTCATTGGGGGGACTTTGATCCTCCTAATGAATCTCGTAAGGATAGTGCGTGAATGCATTCCCCTCGTCAAAAAAAGGCCTATTTTTAGTGTTGGATAGGTGGGGATCGAACCTGCGTCTATTGACGCGGAATCCGGTCGCACTACCTACAGCGCTATAATCGCTTCATAATGAAATAGCTATAAAATCGAAGTGGATCAAGAGAGATGAAACGGGTCATTTTAAGGCTATATTGTAATGGCGTTTTATTTTAACGTATACATTCCTACATACAAGGTATATGTTATTAACTAGCTGTGCCCGCGACTTCGGTCGCGTGGAATTCAGGCGCCCCGTCCCGTAAAATGTACCCTATATATATATAGCTTTCTAACAGTAAAAGAATTTCCAAAATTGGATCAATGGTACCGGAGATTATCCCGAACATCCAAACTCACAAACTTTAGCTCTTCATAATAATTATATAGATGTTATTACGCATACACTTCGTTATTATGTTTATTATTGTATCCCCCATGTCATCAAAAATAAACAATACATGAATTGTCTAATAATAATTAGAATAACATATAATAATATATAATATGTTCCCGCCATATTTACCTGTTGATAATATAATTGGAATTCAGTTCACTACTTCCATAAAATTACTCCTTAATACAACGACTAAAATGTTTAGATACTGTATCAAAATATTGTTTTCTCATTTACTATGTCTTAGATATTTATTATTTATATACTATCCATATGTTTTATATTAAATCATTTTGTTCATTTTTAATCAATCTATAATTTTTATGTTCTTGGATAAGAATAAAACGCATTTATTAACCAACTCTTCTTTCATACTAAACACGCCAAGTGTCATTCAAATTGGTATGTCTTTTAATAGAGCATAACGATTTATTGAAATAAAGATTTGAAGTTACCCCGGAATATGCTTTATAATTATCTTTTTGAATTTATAAATATATCTAGTACTTTCTAATTGATACCTGCACAGATAACCAGAAACACAGACAGACGGACAGACAGACATTTCTAAAAATGATAGAAATATGTTTAATTACCTATTTGTAGCCTCTAGCAATAATTCTTTTCACAAAAATCGAAAATGGACACGTGAAATTTACAATTCTATTGTAAATATGATGATATTACGCAATACGATACGATAATTATGTCCATTCAAGTGTAATTAGAAAACGTAAACTAAATGATACTATAATTTTTTTTTATTAGCGGCACTTTTTTTTGTTGGATTTTAATTTGACAAGGTTTCAGCGCATTGGCAGTTTGCGAGGATTATACGCACAGTAAAAATAGACCGCAGAAAACATTACTTGTAAGAGGTTCATATATTTTGTGGAGGATTACTCTATTTTGTATTACGAATTAGGTATTATTCTATGAGTTAATCCCCATGTTGGGCGTTACATAAACTATTAAACTGTCATGTTTCAGCTCTAACAAGTAAGAGAAGATGAAAACTGATAACAAAACATATCGTACAAATAAAACGCAGTGTTAGATGAGGCACTTAAGCAGAGGTAGTGACTTTTTACTAAAGATTCTCATTTAAGATTGCCGATCGATCTGTGGATTGAATTATTTATGGTTACACACGCTTTAAACAGTTATCTTTGGAACTTCTTTCCGTGTCTGTACTTGGTTATAATATCAAGGAAACCGGAGCAGGCCCCTTATTCGCAGTAATTTTTTGCAATCGTTCACTTGACTGTATTTTACAGTATTAGTATTGTTTCTCTAACCCGTATAATATATGATTTCTCATATAATGAAGTCAAGAACGTGTATGATATAAAGTATGTATAATCAATCTCAGAATTTCATACTTTTATTTATATAATATAATTGTAACTGTTTATGTTATTCCACAAGGCTGTGTTGGCGAGACGCCTTGTAGTTTTAACTTCTATTATCGATGTTCTTAATATTATTAGAATGGTATAATACGAAACAAGAGAATGATTCGGACTGTTTGATGGCGATGCGACAAGCACAATAGCGCAGCTAAGCTTTGAGTGACATCTTCATTCCAAGTTGTGACATTTCGCTAATGGTCACTTAAATGTTACTCTCCCTTCGACTTGTCAAAAGTACTTCAAAATTCGATTAGTTTTTTAACACAGTAATTCTGTCTAAGAATATATATATTACCTACTAACTTTTTATATTTATAAGGTTGAAGTAACGATTAAGGTTAAAGAGACGAGAAGTTTACGAAGTATAGCTGGCATGAGAATGATACATAAAGTAAGGAATATTGATATAAGGGAACGTTGTGTTGTGGTAGAGAATGTAGTGACAAAGATAGAGAAAGATATACTTAATTAGTTTGAAAGATTGTGGGAACAAATTGGCAAACAAAGATTGGGCAAGCTGGTAATGACCATCCTAGGTGAAGAACGTATTTCGACCAGATCGAGGCCGTGTTCGAAAAAGGCCAGGTCAAAAGTACCCGTAACCGAAGATGTATGCTGTTGTGTGGTCTTTACCTACTGTTATTGGTGAGAGGCGTGACGTTATATTCATCCATCCATCCGTCCATTCAACCGAAAGACCTCCACTGCTGGATATAGGTCTCCCCCAAAAAAAGGGGGGATTGCCATAATCGTCACGCTTGGCAGGCGGGTTGATAATCACAGGAGGTGTTTGTGGTGCTCAGAGGATGCTGCAGCCCATCCCTTGGTTTATCCCTTAGTCGCCTTTTTCAAAACCTACGGAAAGATATGGGGCGGTACTATCCTTAACCGAGACCACACGACTTGTATGCATGTAAAGCAAAGATAAAACGAATAAAACTCTAAGTACATAAGGAATATACCTAAAGAAAAATACATTATTATTATTTCATTACTTAATTTTATCTGAGAATGTCTTATTATGGAATTGTATAAAAACGACAAAAATCTGCCCAGTCTTCGTACGCGTATATAAAAATGTTTAATTTAAAATAACCTATGTTCTTCGATGGTATAACTTTTTACAGGTGAACGAATGTTAACTAATACTTGTGTTTATCCATAACAAACAGAAACTCAATTTTACCTATTTATTATAATAATACTAGCTGCTCTCAGCGATTTTACCCGCGTAGTTCCCGTTCCCGTGGGAATTTCGGAATAAAAACTATCGTATGTCATTCCCTGGATTTCAAACTATCTCCATGCCAAATTTCATCCAAAATGGGTCCAGTAGTTTTTAAGTTTATTCGTTACAGACAAAAATACAAATTTTTTCTCTTTATAATATTAAGTGTAGATGAACTGTAAATAAGCAAACATTCACTACTGGAACATAGGTCTACCCTAAAGATTCACACCGACCGGTATTGCGCCATTTATATCCCGCGGATTCCCATATCGTCGCTCCATCTTGTTGGAGGTCCTAGCCACGCTGCATCTTCCGGTGTGTGGTAGCCATTCGAGAACCCGTTAGCCCCATCGGGCATCGGTTCTGCGAGCAATCTGCCCAGCCCTTACCACCATAATAATAGAATCAATTTTAGAAAAGCACCGTACATTTTATTCAGTTTACAGAAGATGTTATTTGAATCTTACAAATTGAAGTCCTTAATTTGATCTTGATCATGATTTTAATAATTTATTTGATACTGAACAAGCAAATATAGATTTCTTAAATAAAACACCTTGAAACGTGTGGAATTTAGTAAGGATCAAAGAAAATATATTCATGAACAAAAAAAAACCTATTCCGTTCACGCATACAATAAACCCCGTTTATTATTGTAATATATAATTTTGCCGCATTCAAGTTTTTGTTAGCCACGCTCCAAGATGTTTATAGTCAGTACGTGGGATGATTCAAACTATAAAAACAACCCAAATGGTCAAATAAAAAAAATTAAATACCCTCAAATAGACGCGGCTTAAAGGAATTATCTAATTTTAATTTCGTGACTTAAATTTGAAAATTATAATACATCTCTTTTTGTGAAAATAGTAAACTTTTTTTTTTGTGTTCAATATAATTTTGATAAATTTTTTGCAGAATTTTGACGTGGTATAAATCCGTTCAAGGTTTACTTTCGCATAATTTTGGACAACTTTGAACCTCTCTCCCTGTTGTCAACAATAGTAACCATTAAAAAAAATCTAAAATTGATTAGTAAATATTGCTTGCATATTTAGACCGCTCATTGCCATGCCATCAAGAATAGGCCAAGCATAGCCCTCCGCCCTCCTTGATACTTACGTAGTTACGTTTTTAATTGTTATCTATAAGTTTGCAATATCTTAACTCTATTATAAATAATACAGGTGGCGGTTTACGTGACATAGTTTGGTTATATATAATGCGTTAGAAATAATAACAATGAAAGTAAATTCTGAGATGCCACAAAAACTCCTTAGACAACAAGATGGCCGACGTTTTACAAGATCATTGAAGCGTTAATATAAAACTGGAAATACTATCATCCTACTTGACACTGGGTATAATAAAATAAAACCATATGTGCACGTTGTTCAATAAAATAGAGGTGAACTCAAAAGTACTTAAGTTCTTTTATATGATGGTCACAATTCTTGCTTAAGCCTCGACTGACGTTTTCATTATAGTATGGGGTATTGCGTTAATACTCAGTAAATTGTTACAATGCCCCTGGAGCTTACAGAAAAGTAAGCGAAGTGCGCTCCGGTCTAATGGTTCTTCCTATATTTGTTCTCCTAACAAAACCTCGAAGTTATCAACGTAAGATATATAAATACTGTATTTGTGCTATTGTTATATGAACATATAGAAAACTAGCCGTGTGCCCGCGACTGCTGCCGCGTTTCACATGTTCTTCATTGCGTTTTAATTTTTTTCTACGGAACCATAATTTTTTTGGTACTAAGATAAAGTAAAAATATTTCTCATAAATTCAAACACTTGCTCGTAAAACTGTTCATTAAATCGGATTTTATTTAATTATTTTCGATAATCAAAAGTACCCTTAGTTACGCGGAGTAAGTTTAGCTATCCACCATAAAAAGTCCTATCAAAATCGGTCCAGCCATTTCTGAGATTATCCAGAACAAAGAGACAGACAGACAAAAATTTTAAAAATTGAATTTTTGATTTAGTTATCGTATATACATTCATATGTATTTAGTAAAAATTGATACATTGACATTACAAACAGACACTTAAATTTTGTATATTAGTAGAGATAATATATTCACAGCATTTATACGGGATGCGCGAGGAAGGTAAATATACTCATGAATTATTCATTTCCTCTTTTCTTATGTTTATCTAAGATTTTGTAATAGTCATTTTAAGTTTTAAATGAAATGGAATTAATTCTATAACATGAAGTTTTCTGCTTTGACTATATATTTCTATTAATTTAAAAAGTTCATTCGGAGATTAAACTCTTTCTAAATGCAATTAATAAATATAAAAAACAACTAATAGTAAAATATTATTAAAATTTTAATATCAAATATTAAAATGGAACAATTGAGTATAATTTTTTAGCTTAGAATGTTGTATGCCGTTTGAAAAGGTGGATTTATTTTCATAAAAATATATATTATGACGAATCTTGAAATAATATAATGAACGAATGAATAATATTGTATGTTTAATTGTAAACAAAATTAAATCATATCATCAAACCATACGTATCATCCATACGAATCATACGTAGTGAGAAGAAATACAGAAATCAACACCTTTTATAAAATATATATGAACGTTAAGTCAACGGAGTCATACTTATGATGGCAGGCATTTTTTTTTAGTTCCTTATGAACAATTTCCGAAATGAATCCATTATTAACCGTAATATAGTTATTTATTTAGCCACGGATGTAAATTTTTATTGTAGTTCTGTGAACAACTTATGTGGATCTACCACTGTGGTTATCTTATCAGACTATAAAATATAGAGCCTATATGGCAAGTTTTTTCCATATCTGGATTTTTTTTTACTTGTTATAAGTTCTAATGTTCATTTAGTGGTCGAATTTTAACAATCAGTGTAAGTGTAAAAAAAGTTGAAAAAAATAGAATCGCTTAGAAAATATTTTGAGGCTAAAAAATTAAGGAAAAGAAAATTATAAATAAACAGTTGAGAAAAATGTACTGAACTGTTTTAAACTTAAAACTTTCAACTTTATATAGACATGTTTAAAATTTAGAAGTTTTCTATCGAAGTAAAATTGATCAAAATGTCTGGGTGAGGAAAGGTAACTATCGAATCATAGTGACTCTTTCTGAAGAAAGTTTCCGCTCAAAATTTACAGATATAAGCTGTTGATGATATTTATTAAAGTGATAAATAAAATTGAAATATCTGTTTGTAATATCAAAATAATAATTTATTAGTAAATAGATATGAATGTATATACTTAAACCAAAAATACAATCTTTAAAATTGGTGTCTGTCTGTCTGCTTGTTCCGGGTCATTTCCGTAACGGCTAAACCGATTTTAACGGGACTTTACGGGACGGGTACTTTTATCTTTCGAAAATAATTAGGATTCTGCGTAAAAAATTAAAACTCATGAAATTTCGAATAAAATCCGATTAAACGCAAGTTTCACTGGCAAGTGTTTGCATTTGTGAGTATTAGTTTAACTTTATCTTAGTATCGGAAAGAAATAAGGAAAATAGATAGGGTTCTCCGTATAAAAAAAAAAGTTAAAAAAAAGTTAAAACGCAGTAAAGAATAAATGAAACGCGGGCGCAGCCGCGGGCTCACAGCTAGTTTTATTCATTACTATATTTGTTATTTATGAAAAAAAAGCCATATTTTCTAAAAACCTATAGGAACATCATTGGAATGTAAACAAAACAAATGTTAAAATGAAAATAATTCATAAAATTATTTAACAACTTCACGTAAGAACTTGCCACTTTCGAAAACGTATTTACGTAAAACAATTAACTTTTAAAATCCTAATAAAGAAGAATAAATCTTTAATATTTTGCCTAGTAAAATAGAAGTAAAGATATATATTTAAAAAATGGTATGTTAAGTTATGATAGAATTCGTTAAACTGTATTTAGCATATAGGTAAGAATATTCTATATAACGCATGAAAATATTCCTTCGCCCATAAATTTTCATTCATTTGATATAGGAAACGTAAGACTTATTTGATTTTCTTCGGAGATACAACTGAAGGCGTTCTCAAGGGAATGCACATGACGCCTATATATATATCAAGAAGTATCAATTTACTACCCTATTTATTAATGGACGTACAAAATTAATGTTCTTGGAAGATTATTGATCTAATAGTAGTGATTGATTTATAATAAATCTATTAATGTTATCAATAAATTATTCAAAACCAAAAAAATAGGAAAAATTAAATTTCTCGTTGGTTAAATAACAATACAAAAACATAATTTCAATTTAAAGCTCATTACTTCTTTTGTTATTTTCAAATTAATGTATTACTTTTTAATGTTTACATTATTTATTACTAATCAGTTCGTTTTTAAGAATTCTGTCATATCTGATATTTATTGATAAACAATAGCATTTAGTATTTAATCCGCTTTAAAACTGTAGCAAAATAAAGATAAGTTATTTTAAATATTTAAATTTTTACTAAATCCCATTCATAACTGTGACTGGAAAGTAAATAACTCGTAAGTAAATTTACCCAACGTGTGATTTTTCCCCGACGAAACAAATGGTGTATTTATCTATTATTATTATGAAACATTGATACTTGAATACACGTTTTACAATAAATGTGATATATTTATCAGATAAAATACTGGAACAATAACAAAATCGCAAAAGCACTTACTCGTGATTTGTCTCAACGCTGTTACAGCCGATTTGAGCGTGTTCAGCGTCCGTCGACGTAAATTGTTTTTCCTCGAAAACGTTTCCATGTCTATATTCACTGACATTGTATTATTTTTGTTGTTGTCCATCATGACGATTATGTATCCATTTTATTTACTGATGAAACACTTGCAACACCTTTTGTTTCGAAAGCTCGGACAGTACTGCGCGTGTAAATGCATATCAGTAACAGGTCGTACAAAACTGTAAAGACTTTAATATCGAACAGTAAAATCCGTGGAGTTGGTAATAATACTAAATGTTCCAATAATAAACGTTACTATTTGTCCACGGTAACATTCCCTTGCCAAACGTTGCATACGTTGAATGTTATGTTATTTAAATTATAATATAACTACAAGTTAGAAATCGCCTTTTTTATGTTTATAATATTGAAGTTAATTGAATAGTGAATGGGGATCTATTTATAACGATACAACGTTAACTTTACAATATTTTAATAGCAATAATTATATATATAATTTAATCGGATAAACTTTTCAATGAATTTCGTAAAGAAGAAATCAGAATAAAATTTACACTGAAAAATATCCTGCTGCATTTTTATTATTTACCGTGCTATCCTTCCTGTAGTTAATAAAAAGGATAATAAATCTTTCCTTGAATAATAAAGAACAGAAAATAGTTGCCAGTTGCAAAAAAAAAATATAAACAGGCTCTATGGTTTAGCGAAAAAAGCATCAACCAGACAGACTAAATAATGCCATCTTATATGTCTACTCGTGCAGAGAACGATGCGCCATGATGAAAATTCCAATCATCCGCAATCCATTAGCGCATTAACACCTGATAAATTTAAAGCCTATATACATCGTGGTATGGTAGTGATGCCGATTGTTTATAAGATCGGAGGTGTGGTAAACAACACTTCTATTCTTGTACGGGAACGTAGATCAGGTTCATTAACAAAAGGCGATAGGAGGTGCGTTCACACCTACCGGACCCGTTGTGTACCTTTATTGATTTTTCACTGACGTTTACATTTTTTACTACACAATTTAAAAAACATTCATAACACATGTTTACTTTTTTTGTGTAATAACACGTATATTTTCTCTACATTAGCCAGTATAATAAGAATGGGTAAAAATGAAAAAAAAAAATACTTTAAATGTCTTAGTAATAAAATTTGAAGCTGTATAGTAGAAAATAGAAATAAAAATATAATTTATTAATCGTAGTATATTTTGATGTCATAAACTTCATGATTTTCTAAGTAACAGATCTTCTTTAAACAAAATACCTAAAAGAAAGTAAAAACCTTTTGAGTTGGAGAAAATGTCTGTGAAAGACTTTTGACAAAGTTTGTTGGGTGGATGTAACTTACCCTAACGTAGAGAATGAACAAAAAGTTCAGTTTTCTGAACGGACAAAAAGCATGAAAGTTATAAATTATTGGGCTTGGTAAATCATTCTTTTAACAATTATAATTATATGTTTTTTTTTTCTGATGATAAAGCGGGTTTGGATTTCATTGTATTATTTAATTACCTTAATGAACATCACAGTAATAAATGAATAGTCAGTCAATGATAAGTTATCTGTGGTTTGTAATAAAACACATATGCTTCTGAACGGAACTTTGAATATGACTATTTAGTAGCTAATAATGGGCCTGGGTGGTAGTCAAATGTATACTAGATTTTACAATAACTCAATTTTTAAAATTAAGAATAGAGCAAAACATTTTGGATAATGAGATGAGAAAATACAAAAATGACCTAACATTAAAATTTAAACAAAAAAGAATTACGGAATTTAGAACAGAAAAGGTTTACTAACTAACAAACTAACTAACTAACTAACTTATATCTATAATATTCGATGACGACAACTCTCTCTAACGAAATTCATATAAAAAACGTTGAAACGGAGATCATTTCTAAAAATTTTCAAGAATGATTACGATCACTGGGTGAATTAAGTGATATATAAACTTGTTTCACGTTGCGTTGAGTGTGACAGATTATATAGTCCGATCGACAGCATTGAAATAACAATTACAGTAACATCAGAACGTGTCTTTATGAATTTACGCGTCAAAATTTAATTAGCCCGTGTTATCTTTGAATGTCCGTGAAGAATTTATTAAGGTTGATTCGTATAAGAACAACAGATTAATAAGAAATTACGGCTTGTTTATTTCAGTCTAGGCTTAGGTGTAGATTGTGGTGAAACTTAAGAAAGTTTTCACGAATAGAGAAATGGGTTTGTTTTTCGTCATTGTCTTAAAGTAAGGATGTAACATATAGAGTTATACTAACATTTATATTTATTACTGACCTACTTAAAAGTTTATGTTTACCTTCTTGCTTGACAAATCTTACTCAGTTTAAGATAAAAAGTTTAAGGTAAAAATATTTTCTGTTGTTCCATCCATCCATTTAACCATAAGCCGTCCACTGTTGGACATAGGTCGACTTCAATAAACGGGGAGGGATTGATATAATCGCCACGCCTGACTTGCGCAATAAGCTGTTTTTGGTTTTCAGAGGATGCTGCTGCAATTTACGCACTACCCTTACCGATTGCATTAGTGAGACCGAAGTCCCCCAATGCAATGGGTAAGGGGGTGCGGAGGGACGTCTTCGCACCAGTGTGGAACTCACCCGGACGTGCAGCGTCCGGAAATATCCACTAAACCCCCCGGGGCAGTCCGCCGCATTTGGGATGAGGACGATACGGGATGGCTCTCGGAGTCACCGCGTCCTCCCGCAGGCACCGCGTCGTCCTGCTGCCCATCCCCTGGGTTTATAAATATAAATCGCACTTCGACTTATATAAACCCAGTCATCTTTTACAACACCTACAGGAAGATAAGGAGTGGTGCTATTTTTAGCCAACACCACACAGCTATGTATGTTATTCATAAAATATAAGTTATCGCAGTATATCTTACATTTGTTGACTATCAAATTAAGGATACATTTTCGGTATTATATTTTAAAAATAATTTAAAATGAATATTTTTTAACTAATAAAAGTTTTAATGGAATAATAATAGTACTGCTTCATACGATGAAGTCTGTAATATCACGAAAGATATGATTAACTAATTGAATCGTTCTATCTTACGTGTTTCTTGAAGTAGGAATATCCAGTCAGTATGTTAATGGGGTCGTAAATCTATTTACGTGGTAACTTTTGAAATCATTTATGCACGTGCGTTTTAATTTTAATTGAAGCTTGCTTATAGATTTAGTGACGTGTTATAAAATTTATTTTAATCTAGGCAGACAAATATTAATAAAAACGAATAATTTATTTCTTTGAAATTTATGCAGTTGATGAGTATATAAAACATTACGATTTTTTTTTTTTTTTACACGATATAGGCTTTGACTACAATATCACCTGATGTTAAGTCACGATGTGGTACAGGATGTTAAATATATTATATCTGGAGTTACTGGTTCTCAAGTGATGCTACCAGAACACACCTATTGGTATTTGGAGCCCGGTTTTCAAACATGAGGGTGGTAGCTTCCCAGGTGGGCATCATTAGAAAAATGCCTTACCGCTATGTTATGGTTTCCTCACGATGTTTTCCTTCACCGAAAGCTCAGGCCGATTTTAGAGTCGGATAAGTAGGGATCGAACCCGCGTCCATTGACGCGGAATCCCGTCTCACTACCCTTTGCGCCATCATCGCGTTTGTGAAAAATTAAACCGTTTTTTATGATATCGGCAGACTTCGTTCTTAAAGAGTATATAATATTGTTAATTCTCGAATATCAATTTTCATGGCGATCGATTGACTGGTACAGATGTGCTAGCTCAGCTAATTAATTATAAAAAATTATATCATATAAATATATTACGTAAATCTGTGCTAAGAAATACAAGTAAAAGAAATGTAAGAAATAGGAAATACTGACATTAGTACTAAAATCAATATATAAAATAAAACAAAGTTGGTGCTTAGAGTTAAAGTTATATTTGTCTATCACGTAAATTGTAAATTGAAGAATTTCCTTTTTTGTATATGTATCGTATATGAATTCATATGTATTTTAGTAAAAACTGTTATTTTGATATTACAAACAGACAAGTCAATTTTATGTATTATCGACAACAAAAAACAATTTTCTTTGAGCGATTCTACATCGCGCTATGGTTCTGTTGTTTTCCATTATACATATATGTTTCAAAACAGTTTGCGCTTTATTCTAAAAGTTCGGTGAAGCTGTTAAGGCCCTTCCTGTCAACAGCATTAGCTAGGTTAGAAAAAAAAATTGCGCTTTATTTATGGAAGGAACCTTTTTTCTATATTATTAGAAAAAAGGATATTATAGAAATAAAAAATGTAGGGATTAGCTAGAATTAAAATTCCGCGGGAGTTTTTACACTCCGGTAACGGCCAAGCCGAGGTTCGTATCACTTTGGTAACCCTTGCGCTAGTTACCTTTTGCGGCTGAGTGCCTGCCTCCAGCACACCACCACAAAGTTCGGTGAAGCTATAAAGGCCCTTACGGTCAACAGCATTAGCTAGTTTAGAAAGTAAAAAAAATGCGCTTTAATTTTATTTATTAGTAATGATATACGTATACGTTACGTTATATATACGTTTAATTATATAAAAGTACATTCACTACTAGATGAAAACATCCTTTGATTTATAATAATTAATTATTCCATTTAGATAATTACTGAGCGTTCACTTCTGAAACGGACTGAAAGAGGGCGACAAGCTTGATTTCTGATTTCCTCCGATATTATATAGACGACGGAAATTGGAAGGGCTTGATTTGTTTCAGAGCCAAACTTCTAATAGGCACTTAAGAGTTCGAAACATGTTTTATTTACGTGGGTAATAATTATTTTCAATATTTGTTTTTTTGTAAATGTTTAAATACACTATAATAATTCATTTAAAATAATCTCTAATTATATTATAATTAAAGGCTGATATTGTTCGAAGAATTGATAAAATTAAACGGCAATGGGTCAGTTCATTGCTCGTAGAACCGATGAGGCCAACATGTTCTTGATTGACGATCATATTCTTCCGATGAAGACACAGCTTGAAAAGGCTTCAAATAAGAAGGACCGACGACGATCTGGTTAAATTCGCGTGAATCTACTGTAAGCGGTTGGCATGAGACCGATTGTTGTGGAGTATGCCTATATCCAGTAGTGGATGTCTTTGAAGTGAATTCGCTGGTATATCTATTAAATAGTTTATAAGGAAAATAACGTAGCATATTTTTTTATTACTGCAATATTAACGTTTTTGTTGAACAATTTACCTAAAATTTCAGAGACTTCAAACTTTAACTTTATTAAAAACTAAATGTGCTCGCGGCTTCATCCGATTGGAATTCAGACAATTCGTTTGTCAAATTTAATCGAAATCGGTTCAGTAGTTTTTCGAACAAATTAATAAACAGACAAACAACACTATTTTAACTATCGAACATATTTAAATGTGTTCCGTAGTCTATATTCCTCAGCCCACCATAGTATTTTTTCTTAAATGTCTCCAATGTATAGATTTCGTCTCGTTAGTCTATTATTATAAGTGGATTACTTTAATTTACCGTAGGGATGATATAAGTGCAATAACATAGTCAATATATTTCACATGTAATAGTAAAAAGTGTTCCCTTTTAAATATATTATCACGTGAGTATTAGCTGAATTAGACCCCGAGTCACGAGACCCATTTCATCCGTGGGTTCAGGTTTACGCTCTCTAATATTGCCGATTCGGCCTATTTGCGGTCGAGTGGTACACGTGAAGACCTTTATTATAGTGAGTACATTATTTGTTCAGACGTTCTGTTATTAGATTTGTTTAATTGAGCGGATATTTCTTATCGAACGTTACATTTTATAATAAGAGTTTATTCTTAATTCGTAACACTATTTAGAAATATATATAGCGTTTCTACATTTTTGTATGTAGATATAATCGCTGGTAAAAACCTCAGGATATAATATTAAACCTAAACTTAAAATTTATAGAGGTACGGGTATAATTAAGTCACTTAAAGGTTTTTTTTTTATAATGCACAGCACAGTGACTGCACTGGACCTGATGGTAAGTACAGTACAATCCAAAACAGCGGCGACTGACACTGAACAGAATTCAAAGCCAATCACCGCTGTCATGCTGGCCTGCTTAAATTCCTCTTCACGCCTCTTTTGAAGGACCCAATATCATATGAAGATATCATATTATATCATATAACCTCACAGTGCGACAAAAGTAAGAGTCAGCAAACTTTTTGGTTCTTGAAGTTATGGGTGTCACCGTGAAACCGTGACACCGAAGTCCCGCCCGCGTGGTTCTGTTATGGAATGGAGAGGAGGGGATCAGCTTAAAGAGCTCCTCAGAACACTCGCCGTGATACAAGCGGTAAAATACGCTTTATTTAAAAAAAAATAGGTCAGCATAATTCATCATAAGCTCAGATCAGGACTATACAGTTACATTTGAAAGTTTTTGTATTCATTTTATCATCTAGCCAATGGCCATATGAATTGTGCATAAATTTAAGTACTTAAAAGAAAAATAATAGGGACGGTTTTAAATTCAAAGTAATAATCATTCAAGAAACTCCATTACACGTTCTCATTAAAAAAAAAAAAATGGTTGTAATTTACGTAAACGGTGTAAAAATGATTAAAAGGGTCCTTTGCGCATTACTGTCCACTAATTCAGAAGTAATGTACCATAAATTAACACTTCCTTTAAATCATTCCCCCTTTCGCTAAAAAGGGGTCGGAAAGGGTTGAGTTTTTCTAAATGATGTCTTAAATTCTGGTGAATTATAGTTATATTTATTTTTATTGTAAAATTGTTTCTATTCTTTAGTATAATTCCTATATTCTTGCATAGATAAAGTATTTTATTACAAAAACCTTATTGAGATTGCCGTTGACAAATTGAAACCTAGACAAATTAAGAAATTGATCTAATAAACGAGTCGCTGTGTTCACGCGCCCCTTTTACTATTAGTAGGTTTAAAATTAGATATTACTTATT
This sequence comes from Samia ricini, assembly GCA_014132275.2. Taxonomy (NCBI): domain Eukaryota; kingdom Metazoa; phylum Arthropoda; class Insecta; order Lepidoptera; family Saturniidae; genus Samia; species Samia ricini. Next base: position 4,298,338 of record AP028168.1, read on the forward strand.
GCTTAGACACTTTAGACAATACAGTTTGAGCTAAATAAAACTGACGTTAAAATTATCGATTATGCCGAATGGAAGAATAATTTTTGATTCTTAAAACGATAAATGTGTTTATATGCTTCTTCGATTATAATTTTTATATGTTCTATAATATGCTCAACGTGTTATTCGTCAGACTTCTAGCGGGAATTACAAAATCCTCTACAAACATGGTATAGTATATAGAGTAGGGTAGCTAGATTCAAACTTGCGTCCATCGATGCGAAATCCAACCACAACAACACTGAGCCATCATCGTTTCAAATAATGCGTAAAATACTTGTAAATATATAAATGTATTTTATGGTTAAACAACTGCCTACAATTACTAAAACAAAAGTTACAAGCCAGTTCTGGACACTTCCTAATGGTTCGTAATATGCGATCTGAATGTTTATGGCTGAAATTTTAATTCCAATCTAATTAAATTCTAGAAACTTCTTCGAAACGTAATACCTATGTTTCGTGACATTTCTACACTGGGTATATAGTGAACAATATACGTATATGATCGTTATGGTACATATTAATTGAATGATAAATCTTTGTATGGAAAATTGATAAACTAATGAGAAACAAAATACAAATCAAATTAAAGTACTAAAACATAATTAAAACATTCTGTTGTTAATGAGACATTTAATGTACAAGGCTTTTTATAACCTTAATTAAAATGTAAAGCAATCGACATAAAATGAATAATCATTGTGTGGGAGAGGAGAAAATGTTTAAGCAAAAAGTGAAAAGCTAAATGAGCTGTTTCAGGTTACATTTATAAAGTAAAAAAAATATTAAATCAATTCTTCGAAAAGAGAAGCATTGATAGGTAATGATCCACATGGATCGAAATGAATCGAATCCCCTGTTTTTCAATGAACTTGACCATTCAGTTATGGAAAATATAGTGATAACCTCATACTATAGTCCTTCAAATTTAAAAGTCTGTCACCAAGCACCTAAGATGTGTTCCGGCGCCATCACTTGTGGTTAGCTTTTTTTAAAATTTATATGCTCGTTTGAAATTAATATAGCGTATTGTACAGATATTTCTATTATTGATCATAAATTATTTATTAATAGTAGAGTGTAATTTGTTGATTATAACGGAAACCTATTATAAAATATGTCAATTTTTACATACATACATAACGACACGCCTTTCTCCCATAAGGGTAGGCAGAGACTAAATCTTTCCACTTGCTACGATCCTGACACACATCTTTCGGTTTTACTACTCTCATAAACACCTTCATACATGTTCTTCGGTTACGGGTACGTCCTCGATCTGGTCGAGATACGTTCGTCTAGGATGACCCTTACCAGATTGCCCACTGACACTCACTTTGTTAATTTGTTTCATCGATCTTCTTTCACCCATCCTCTCTACATGTCCATACTAACGTCCCTTTCTCTATCTTTGTCACTTCATCCTCTACCACACCACTACGTTCCCTTATCACACTATTCCTTACTTTATCTATTATTTTCATGGGAGCTATACTTCTTAGACTTCTCATCTCTACTGCATTATATTATAACTTGTTTTATTAATTTAATTGTGTAATTACTTAACTTTTAACGTTTTTAAGACAATGTGAAATAAGAGGTTTCGGTATACAATATGGCGGTTATAATAGAGCTAAAGTCGGCAAAAAACGTTCTGTTTTATGTTAAACGTTCCGCTAGATTTGAAATAATTTACCAAAAACGTTATCAGTATGAAACTACGAAACCGAATGTGAAGAAATAGGCGTACCGAGACCATTTAAGATTGTGAAACTTAGTTACATCAAACCGGCCGAATGTAGTCAACAATTCGGACTTCAGGCAATTTCCTTAGCAGAATTATGTACACGTTCCCTACAGAATGTACGACGGTTAGGTCCGAGGTCGATTCGCATGTTTCTATCTCATATATGAGAGGAAGAATTCTAGATTGTAGATAGGGTGATGTGATCATTTTCTTTGAAACGACTCATACATGTATGTACAGAATAATATAGTGTGATATAGTTCTCTTGTTCTATTATATGTATATATTGTTCTATTATATGTATATATTGTTCTATTATATGTATGTATATATTATATTCTAACCGCGGCTTTGCTCGAAAATCGTAATTTGTGTTCCTCAAAAATATTAATTGCGTTAAATATATCTTAAATCAAGTACAGAATCTAGTTCAAATATCGTAAGAGAATGTGCTTTTGGTAATTTTTCTTTTGAGTTAATTGACTAAAAGTAAAGTATGAGAGTCGTTTAAACCGGTTCAGGAGATCTCCAAAAAAACCAATTAACGGACAAAAAGAAAGGCAGACGTTAGCTTTTACAAGGAAGAAAATCGATAGAGATGGTAGCCATTTTCCGATTACTATAATTATATACCAATTAATATAGCAAAATTTATAATTAAATAAAAAAATATCCTGTAAATCGGTTGTGGTTCTCGGAGTATAAACCAACTAACTGATAGACAAAAGCGTTGACTTTTAAAATATGTGTCAGTATTGTTAATGATAATGTAAAGGTTGAGAATCTATTTCCATGCACTATTTGATTCCCTTCAAGACTAGACTTAGACTAGACTAGACTTCAAGACTAGACTTTAGAATCGATATCAAATAGATTGTATTTACGAAAATCACTTTAAAAATGAATATGAAAGCCTTATACATAGTTCTGAAATATTTATATCTTAGAATAAAATAAGTATTAAATGACAGATAGATAACGAAATCACTATAAAGAGCGCGTCAACGGGATCGTGATTCTCTGAACATGCATTGAGCATTACACGCACAACACCCACATACACTTCTGCACACAACACGCAGGTACATAGGTCCCATAAGGAACCTTTTTTTATGTTAAATAAAAAATGTAGGGATTAGCTAGGATTAAAATTCCGCGGGAGTTTTCACATTCAGGTAGCGGCCAAGCCGAGGTTCGAACCCTTGTGTCAGTTACCTTTTGCAGCTGAGTGACTTCAGTACTCGCCCACAAAGTTCGGTGAAGCTGTAAAGGCCCTTCCGGTCAACAGCATTAACTAGGTTAGAAAAAAAAACCGTGATTCATTTTACGTCAGCCGTTGACGCGTACAAACCTGTGTACGCAAGTCATTCGGTTGCGACCTATTCTATTCTATAATCATCCGGGAATTCCGATGAAAAACACGTCGTGATGAATCCATATTAATGGTGTTTCTATAGACCAACTAACGAGCTACCATTCTCAACTACCTATAAGTTTGTTTCAGCAACTTCTCTTAAGAAGAAATACCTCTAAATTCACAGTGTTTACTATCTTGCGTTAACATAATCACTGAACATATAGTACGACTGTGGTCAAAGCACTGAACTTTTAAATTAAATTACATAATTTCTATTTGAAACATCTTCATTTATTTTGTTACAATATCTGCCAAATCCTTCATATTTCTGCTTACACATTAAATCTAATAGTTCTATAGAGAAATAGCTAAATCCATTAGTTTGTAATAGTGTCTATAATTATTGAACTTATTAGGAATGCTTGCTTATTGACAGTTGTAGCGCAGTTGACGTGAACCAATAGCCAATCGAAATTCCTTACCTTTTATGTCGGAGCCAATTTTCGAATTATTTTTACACAATAATACTTTAGATATACATTTGTACTATTACCAATAGGCAGAAAGAAGTACTGGATATAATTTAAGTCGAGTATAGAATCCCTCGGGAATTGAAATAGCCCAATTTGGGCGACGTGAAAAATGGAAATAAAAATAAAATACGATCTTCATAGAAAATTCGGATAAATATGGACTCTACTATCGTTATTTATCGTGGTTCAGAAAAAGTCAACATTCATATAATGTCAGTTTATGTTTATATCAATCCTTTTTACGATTTTGGCATTGTTGTAAAATTGACTTTTACGAAGAAATAGTTTTTTTTTTTACATCGTGTAGGCTCAGTGCTTTGATTACAAACTTACCTGATGTTAAGTGACGATGTGGTCTAGGATAGTAAACACACTAAGATTAGAGGTAGTGGTTTTTAAGCAATGCTTAAAATCAGTTAATTTTAACGGGTTTTTACGCGTTACCTTTTTGGTTTTTTTTTTTCTTCTTCCTATCCCGACGTTTCGGCTGGGTTTCACCAACCGTGGTCACGGGCTGACTGGCGGTGCGTGGCGTCGCGCACCAAAGGTCAAAAAGGCGCAAAAAACTTAAAAAAATTACTTTAAGCAATGCTGTTCATCTATCGGTATTTGACTGCAGGTTTTCAAATTTGAGGCTGGTAGTTACCCAGGCGGGCATTATTACAAAATGGCTATGGTTTCCTCACGATGTTTTCCTTTACCGAAAGCTCAGGCTGATTCTTGCAGTCGGATAGGTGGGCTCGAACCCGCGTCCATTGATGCGAAATCCGACCGCATCACCAACTACGCCATCATCGCTTCCATGGTCAAAATAGTTTTATATGTTACGTTTTTGGTTAAAGCTTTGAAAAGAGATTAACAAAAAAACTATCTGCTATAGTTATTAAGAACGCCCAGTAAGTATACCTATAAAAATCAAGAACATCAAAAAACTACATATAAATAAATGTACATATCACAGTTACAGTTAGAAAAAAAGCAATTACATACATTACACATAAGCTCACGCCTGTTATCCCCCAAGGGTTAGGCAGAGGTGAAATCGTGAACTACACCACTCACATTTCGCCCAGCTTAGTTCCGTCCCAGATGTGACAGGGGGCTAGCCTGTCGCCATATTGGGCACAAATTCCAGACTCCGGGAAGACACTGAGTAGAAAAACTCGCTTTCGACCCGACCCGGGGATCGAATCCGAGACCTCAGAACGACAGTCGTACTGTAATACGACTGCGCCACCGAGCGATTACAAATTATGTAAAAAAAACGAAATGAACGAGAAACGCACGAAGATTGACTTATTAAATTGCTTAAAGTACCTAAAATAAAAACGCTCGAGTGAACGTGTGAAAAGATCGATGAGCGTAAGGAATATGTTAGAAACGTAAAAGGATAAATTAGATATATTTATACATTCCTTGCAAAGAAAGTACATAAAGGCTTTAACTATGAAATAATTTCAGGTATCGAACTCAAAAGATGTTAATTAATTTATTATGCCACAGATTTAGGTATAGATTTACAGATATTATTTTAGAATATTCAAATTGTAATAAATGACGTAAATTGTTTTCTTATTAGCAAGCTGAGAGTTGCGAATTAGTATATAAATTGTAAGGGACTTTAAGAGATATCATAAAGTATAAATGTGAAGCCTAGTACATTGTTTTAGTTCTGTAATATATTATTTTGAAAACTATAGCTAAATGTTATGATGGAAGTTGCGTATAAAAATAGTGTTTTATTTTTTTTGTAAATTTGTCCTTTTTCAATTTTTAGTATAATGAATTAAATAAAAAAAATGAGAATCGTATTAATTATTCCAATAGTGAGTTGTAGTCGTGACTTCATGATATTACTACTTTTAACTTTTTGCAAAGTTTCCTGTTTACCTGGTAACTTTACCAATTTCTAGTTTCGAAAAAATAGTGATTTGGACTTTTAATCGAATTATTATAGCCGTTTTCAAGTGAGTTTATTTTTATATATTAATGTATAAAATTGGAAATAATTGATTGAATTGTATAATAATTAATTATACATATTAAATCGATAATAAATTATTTGTATAAAAATATTTTTAATTTAATTGATTATGTTAGATATACGATATAAACAGACGATCTTACAGTCAATATGGCGTTATGATCGTATATAACTGGTAGGTAAAAATCTATGTAAGATATACCTTAAGTAAATTCTTGTTTTACTCTTCTCTACGACTGAAATTTATCAGCATATCGCATAAATTCATTACCATCAATATTAATTAGTACAAGGACAAACGTGATTGACAAAATATTCATTAGTTCGGAAACTGGCGTAATCGATTTTGCGCATCGGAAATTTTCATTAATTCAGCAAAGTTTTGCCGTCGAAAGTTGATCGTATAGAGCCACAGTTTTGGCCATTACTGCCAGTGAGTGTTGATTTAATTAATGTTGAACTATATTCGTTTTTGCCTTCGAAATAAATAAGTAATTTTCTTCGAAAGCAACGTTTATTTTTATTTAATATCTGCACTCGACTTGCGTGGCAATACCGCCGAAAGGATTTTAAGGTCAGACACTTTGGTAAGTTTACGCAGAACAACACATAATTTCGTCACGATCTGATGCATTTTTTTAGGACTAGCTGTGTGCCCGCAGCTGCGCCCGCATGTCATATATTCTTCACTGCGTTTTAATTTCTTCAAATTAATGTGCCGTCAAAATCGGTGTAGCCGTTCCGGAGATTACCCGGAACAAAGTTTTTAGGAATTGTATTTTTAGTATAGGTATCGAGTTTAGATTCAAACGTATTTAATAATAAAATGTTATTTTAATATAACAGACAGACACTTCAATTTTATTTATTAGTACAGGTGTTTTTTTAATTTATTGCGTTGGCCAATATTAGCCTTGTTACGATTAAGAAATATTACGAAAAATACTTATATAGATTAAATAAAATATAGATTTGCAAAAGTATCAGGATGCTTTAAGTGATAGGCATCGTACTCGTATGCGTCTTATAGGAAGTCAAATACGATTTTGATTAGACAAACAATTTATAAGTAATCTCTATAAACAGTATCAAACATATATATACCTTTGTAACACACGATTATATATATATATATATATAGGTAGACGCGATATTTTAAGATTTTTTAAGCCAAATTTTAACAAGATTACAGGAGCCAGAAAAATCTTTTCGTTACTCTCTCTAAAAAAATCTTAAAATATCGCGTCTTAACCGCTATAAGCTATCCTCATTATTCAACCGAAGAAAGTTACTGGATTTTTATGTTTTTATATAAACAAATTAATGGTATGGAGGATTGTTCAGGTACATAAGTAAATTCAAAATAAATATTCCATTAAAGCTCCATAGATCTAATAAATACGCCTCGTTCAACGTTTCTCGATCCTTTACAAATTTATGTTTTTATCCACCGGTTAATAGAATATTCAGATCATATAATGTATTATAGTATATATAAAAGACCAACATTTAAAAATACCATATTAAATGTCAGCCCTCTTCCCTTGAACAACGGTTTTATTAAAACCGTTACGTAAATATTGATTTAATTACACTTTTTTTTAATTACAATATTAGCACACAATCATATTGTTTTCTGGAATCATTAATAGTTTTCATTTAGTTTAATATTATAATTATTTTTAATTTAGTTTTATAGGTTATTATACTGTTTTTTTTTTAAATGAAATTTGGTATTTTTGTATTTAACATGTTTTTTTTTTGGAAGTTCTGTGCATGACGTGATCATTTATAATTGTAACGGTATTTTTTTAATTTAGAATAACTTTGTTGTTTAAATTTGTAATAATAGTGAAAGTCGTATATGCTAAAGATCCATCTTTAATAAATAAATAAACCTAACCTAACCGTTTACTCAATATTGTTAAAAATAACAAAAGAAATAAAGTATTTAATCTATAAAACAAATTCGACAAATCTACATCAATAGAGTCGAGTATAACAAAGTCTACAAAGAAAAAAAAAAACGGGGAAAAATAAAATAAACTTACGCAAAACCGTTCCGACTGTTGTTCTAGCACAGTGCCAAAGAAAACGGCAAAAACGTAAAAAGCGTTCATAAAAAACGACGTCCTCCTCGGCGGTTCTGTCTCTGAAAATCTAACCCTCTTCTTACAGTTTCCATTCCTTGACCCATCTTTTTTGTGTTTCACTAAATTTGACTTTGACACACTCAGTTCATTACACACTTCTCTCGTGCTTGCTTCTGTTTTATTATTTCTATCGTTAACGTTATTCACTACATTGTTGTTCATTTGTTTTTGTGTGACGTCAATCGTCCTAATATCAGCACTGGCTTTTGTTATAAAATATTTAAATTCCGTTTTTTTTTTTAATTTGTCGCTATAACAATTCACTGCACTTGTATTCGCGAAATAAAAACTATTGACATGTTGAACGTTTATAAACGGTTTCTGTTTTGAGAAGTTTTAAAGATATCAGCGTTATTTTTAAAGGTAACAGAGAAATGAGCGTTGTCTTTGTCGCTTATTATCAACACGACACACAATACGACACTGGGATCACACTTAGAATTATGACGCGTTTTGTTAGTTAGTCGAGACGTTGCGTCGCGTCGCTACTACGCGACATTTGGCTGCGTTTCAAGCTTCCGACAAATATGACATTAAAATTGTTACGAATCAATCGTGTAAATTCCATGTTCTAAAAGCTGTATTAGTTTATAAGAAAATCGGGGTTATTTATTTTTATATATCTCACGTGAGAACAAACTAATTTAAATTTATCGTAACTGCGCATTAATTAATTCTTGAGCAATTATGCCATTTATCTTTGCGTTTATGGAAAATCACCAGTAGGTAAAATTCAGGTATTACAAATTATATTTTAAATAATCATTGAATTTATTACTTATTCGATGGATTTTATTTTTAGAAAAATACGCGCAATTACTTGGTTTTATGATTATTGTGATTTTATAGATAATCTCTATTTACCCCTTTTTCGGAATTGTGGGTATGAGGATACAACTAGACAATTGGTTAGATGCCAAGGTTGTATTAAGAGACAATTTACTTGCGTTCCAATTATATACAGAATATTCATGTAAATCATTACGATTTTTAATTTGTGTGAAGCAAAACATGTCGAATTAACGTTAGTATGTTCAATGATGCGGATAAACGGGCGGCGTTTATTCCATTCAAATTATTCCCCCAAAGTATTCCCCTGTTACCACCCTTTGGAAATGGCATTAAAGTAAATATTTTATTACCTTATAAGATATATCCACCACCATCATATTTTTCATAGAAACTAGGAAACTTTGAAAATGAGAACAAAGTGCCCGATTTTTACCGACGTGTCCGTGTAACAAAATTAACGTGTAAAAACAAAAAATAAAGTAAAACGTAGTAAGTCTTTCTTATTTTATAATTGAAAGAGAAATTTAAATCGATCCAGTTTTGGAGGAGGAACGAGGAGAATACGAAGAGATGATTTCGCTTATTTTGTATAGATATATTCAGCCTGAGCTAAAGTTGTCTCTTTCGCGTTTTATAATTCTCTCATTGGGGCGCAACGCGCTAGTAATAGATTTCTGAAATGTTCTTGAAATTTGTTGTTAACCGCATATCCTCTTAACGATAGTTATATATATCCTTATTATCAACAAATCCAAAAATTTAGACTTACCGTAATTCTAATCAAAATATGCTTTAAAAGGGTAAGCTTTAAAAAATCCTCTATGATTAAAATAATTCATCCTACCAAATAATAAAGACATAATTACCATCAAAAAATTGAGAGGTGGATAGATGTAGTGTACACATAAAGAAGTATTATTTCTTAACTAAATTTTATAAACAATAACTTCTTTATAATATATATACGTATCCTTAGCGACAGTTTATATATGTAAATAACTTTCAATCAAATAATTTACTGGAAAGAAATACCATTTCATTCAAAAAAATCTCATCATCATCATTTTACGGAAAAACGTCCACAGCTGGACATATACTTTCCCCAAATATCTCCACAACGACCGGTCTTACCCTACCTGCATACAGCGGATTCCCGCTACCTTGACTAGGTCACCTTGTGTCCACTACAAAAATCTATCCATCTCTAAATAGGTTGAAGATCGATAAAGAATGATTATATGGAGTAACATTGTATATTATTTACTGTACCCTGTTGAGTAAAAAATAAACACTATACGGCAGGTAATTCATTATCAAAACTCCGAAGGCCATTACAATATATTTGTTAACACTTTGCATTGAAAACGAATTCCGATAACATTGGTTACACTACAAACAGATAATTGTTCAACTGGTGATTGGTTACAACAAATGAATACTTTTTTGTCACAATCGCAAAATATGTTTTATTTTAAACGTAAATTCTGACGTGATGGCTATTTCATTAATGTGTTCGAATTTCGCATCGATGGACTTAGCTTCAAACCCATCTACATATGTAGTAAATACATTGGTTTTGATCCAGTCTCTCTCAACTACCTTTACTATTAGATTGCTAGATAAGAATCATATATTTGTTGAAAGATAACTAGACTTGTTACAAATAAAACCATATAAAAACATTACAATGAAAAACTTAACCTTAGTCATTATTTTGACTATTGAAACGATGATGGTATAGTTGACAGCGCAAACGAATTCCGCTTAATGGACGCTAGTTTTAGTCCAACTAGCTGGCTCTAAAATCTGCCTGAGATTTTTGGTGAAGGAAACATCGTGAGGAAACCAATCCTTTTTCTAACAATACCCGCCTGGGTAGCTACCACCCTCAAATTTGAAAATTATACAATAGAAAAAAGTCCATAAATATGTCAGCGAATAATCATACTTATGACCAACTCGCTTAGGTCAGCGTATTTTTCTTCCATACGTCACTATCGGTCATCATCTCCGCATTTACTTCTTTTTCTTTCAAATTCTCACAAACTGCATACACGCGTTCTTTGGTCCTCCTCTGCTTTCAAATTCTTCCATATTCTTATTTATTACTATATTATCCACATGCGGTACCTCTCTTCTCATAACATGTTATGACAAACAATCCCTTGCTAACTTTTCTGCCATTGGCGCCACTTTCAAACTCCCTCTAATATATATTTTCAATCCTGACTTTAACACAACATATCCATCTCAACATTTGCATCTCAGCAACATGCAATCGTTTCTCATCCATCTTTTTACTGGCCCAGCATTCTGCTCCATACAATGTGACAGGTCTTATAATGGACTTGTGTTCAGAGAGTAGATCTAGCAGGTATCTGGTCCGATAGCTGGTTGGAATTACTACTGGGTATACGATCCCGGACTATTCTAGCTACTAATGACACATTTCTTTATCCTTATTAAGACAGTAATATCCTTATCTCCTCATCCTCAATCTCTTATTATCCTTATCCTATGGACGTCATGGGTAAGCATCGACGCCTTTCGTTGGCCAATTTTTTTTTACGAAGTAGCAGTACTACCGTTAAAATTGCTATAAGGAGCTGTAACAAAATCGCAGCGGCCACGTTTTTTGCTCCCATGCCAACTACTTGGGATAAAGCCTAATGACACGTATATATCAACATCTAGAAAAGGAAAACTATCAAAACCGGAACTGCGCCTCCGCTTAGGCACGAGCCAGCCACCTGAGGCCAAACCTGTTAAAAAAATTCCGTATATTTTGCAGCAAATCATTGAAATAATTTTACGACATTGGACCGCGAAGAGTCGTGATAATAATAAGAACTCTCATCTAAAATGTCTATAAATTGAATTGGGAACGACGTAGAATTCGTGAATGAACAGTTTGAGAATTGTCAAATTCTTCAGAGGGCTCCCTACAAGTGAAGTGAAAATTAACTGATACCTAACGATCGTCCGCCGAGGTTTCGAGATCCACTGAACAAAATGTTCGACCATTTTCAACCATTATCTCAGACTTATTACTTTGGGAACTGTATAAATCTTTCCTGGTTTTTCTCTTGTCGTTTAATTAGAATCGTTTGGTTTTACAACCCGTAAAATCAAACAATCAGGTATTTCATAAACAAATGTTTACTTTATGATTAATCAATACAAATAAAAAGATATATAAACCAAATTAAGCTAAAATTTAGATAGATTTTTTAATAATAACAAATTTATTTTATCGATAAGCTAATAATACTTAATGTGCCAAGAGCGTTCAAAGTTATTATATATGGCTTTAATCAAATGGAATTTATTGAACTGAAATTAGAGAAAGTTTACAACATGATTAATGTTTAATAATTGGTAAATAAAAACTAATAATGATGTTTTATTAATACCTACATAATAAACGGAAACATAATCTGTAACTCAAATTTTTAATGAAGTGAATGCTGGAGAACATAAAATGTTGTAATAAAGTTGGGTAAATTAAGTCGACCCAAGTTTTACGTTAGGTCTGCTCGTGTACAAAATGCTTCCAAGATTCTTCGCCGCTCAATTAAACCAAGTTTTGAATATAAGCCGGTACATTTACTTTTCGAAGGAAGCAGTATTCTGTGTAATATGAACACAAGCAAGTAAAATCCTTTTTACAAACAAATTAACAGTTGGCATTCAATTTAAGAAAGTTGTTACAACTTTTTTAGAAATCAATACTTCTTTTTATTATGTGAGTACCATAAATAATATTTTCTTTTACAATTACCGTACGTAGTTTGTAATAAAATAATAAAAACAAAAACGTATTGAAATATTTTTTATTTTTCTTTGTAATTAATGAAAGGTTTTTTAAATTAAATTACACGTGAATTAGATGCTTGTATAGAAGTTTTGACTTTATTCAAACTAACGTAAAGGAAGTGAAGTTTTGTACTTAGATTCTGTTAAAATTTACACGAATTTGAAGTGGAATGAGAAAAATGGTATATTTGAATTAAATTCTAAAATTTTATAAAAAAATGTTGTTTTCTTTCAGTCAATTTTGAAGTACGTTTTCGGGGCACATATAGTAATAATACTCTTATGGTATTTACTACAGTTAAAAATAAAAGCTGATTTATCTATAGGTATGAAATAGATTTTTATTATAAAGATATTCCGAGTTTAATAATAACAGAATGATCCTACAAGAGTGTAGGCTTGAAACAGTATTGTTTTTGTTTTATTTAGACAAAAAATAATTAATATTTGTAAGTAAATAGTTATTTCGGTTACGTCAAAATATAAAAGTTTTTAACGTCTTCTTATGTTGCTTATTTACTTTTCATACTTACCGCGTAATAGGTCAGATGATTGTATTGACTAGCAAGGAAATCATAATTAAGTGCATGAAAGTTAGTAATTGATATTAATTTTACCTAGGGCTAACTTGACGCCAGTCCATGCGGTGCGGACATAGTGGAAGAGCCGGCGGTAGAGCGGACGATGTCGGCGGCGACGCGCGGGCGCTTCCACATCGGGCGCGGGCGAGGGCGCGGGTTCTGTCGCCCCGCCCGCACCCCCTCGACCCTCCACCGACGACGCCGTGGCGTTGTGCACCCAGCTTTACACGAAACGCTTCCGCTCCACTAATGAAACCGTTGCATTACCGCGGACACCACTTTATATACACACACATGCATTCTCCGTACATCACAATGTTCACAATATCTCATCGACAGTTATTGTCAGTTTAATCGCTTCTCATTATAACTATTTATTACAACAGTAGAAGAAATTCCCTGAAGTGTAGAATATGGGTATAATTCGGTAATGACTATGTCTAACACTGGACGTCGTGACGAGGGCCTTTTCATCCAGACACTTAATAATTCAGAGGGCACTCGTAATGGATCGTGACCAAGGGTTAAATGTTATTTACTGAATGTCTCTTTCGCGTTTGTTTACATTAATAATGTTCGTAAAGTTTCCAATTAATTTGAAATTTTCTCGACGAGGTTGCGTTGGAGTTAACGAGTAGGTAACTAGTTTGAAGAGGAATTTGCTTCTTGTCAAGGTTTTTTTAATAAGCGTTAGAGTGGAAGCCGGAAATCTGTGAACAAAAGAAAGAAGAATTGTTAAGTTTGTTAGTAGCCGGGAGCTGTGAATTAGTTCTTGTTAAGATAAGATTCCTCTGTCTTCCGTTTTTATCGATCAACAGAATAAGGTTATCGAATATTAAAAATGTAAATGCGGTTACAAAAATCTTTCGTCATGCCGATATTATGCGCATAAATTAATTGCGAATGTACATTTTTATACTTCTAATTGTGAAATATTCAAAAGTGATTTACATAGAAAGGAATTACAGACAAATCTAGATCTAGATGTAAGAATAAAAAAAAGTAAAAATTCATTATGAATATGTTTAAGCTATAGAAATAAATTTAGTAACAGTGAATGATATCGATGTTGATGTAAAGAAGGTGTAATTACTTGGCGATAAACTTTAGAATTCGATTTAGGAACTTAATTCAAGTTAAGGCATACATTCCACATAAATGAAAATGAAACTTGCATACCATTGCCTATGATTAATCAAATGTAGCAGGAAATCATTTATAAATAGGTTGTTCATTCGAATATCATGTAAATTAGTCTTGCTGCATAGATCCTTCAAAACGTAATACGTGTAGCAAACGTGTACAATGTATGGATTCCAGAACAATTATATTGGCGGTGCTCTCAAATTTGCATTCTGGATAAATGCTACTAATTTAAACAAATATTGCTTACTAGCGGCCCGTCCCGGCTTCATACGGGTGGACATTTATTTTTCAAACATTTTGGCATAAACGTACAGTAAATACAGGACATACCTAAAAACATAATATATTTACCAATACCAACATTATTGTAGTTTTAGTAGAAATCCTTATTTTTTCTTGCAATTCAAATAGCCTATATTAAACAGTGATAATATAGCCTTCAAACTGTGAAAGAATTTTTAAAATCGGTCCGGTACTTTTTGAGCCTATTCGTTACAAACATACTTACATACAAATCTTTCTCCTTTATAATATTGGAATAGATTAAATTGTAACGTAAACATTTCTCACGGCTTGTATCCTAGTTACACGTGATTTGTTCGAAGACAGACAGACGAAACAATTCCATTCCATTGTATACTTAGTCCTCTAAATCAGCTAGTACCCAAGTTTAACTTTGAAACTCAATTCAAAGGGTTCGTGCGATAACTTCAAAGCCAAACCGTGGTAAGTTTAATTCCCTGGTAACAACAGTCTAGCGATGTATAAAGGACGTTCCCGGTTGTATTTACGTTTGATTTGCATCAGAATTGATTTACTCGCGGCGGAGATCATGCAAATGCGTCGACGGGAAAAGTCTGCTTGCCGCGTTTCTGAGCGTTTATGTATAAGAACGGTTAAGATTAGCGGAATTGTGAATTTATACAGGTTCCTTAATATATTTACAACTTTCTGCTCATACGTTGAAAGCATCTTTTTTTTTCATTCATTTTGATAACATTTTAAAATATACACTCATCGTTTGCGCTATCATTAAAAAGAGATTAGGTGAATTACAAAAAAAAAAAACTTAATATGTAGTATGTCCATGGATTCAGTTTAATTATAACTTTACACAAAACATTGTTAGTGCTTGTCTGAGTAGAAATTTCTTATTACTTCTATTTGGTTTTTGATTAAGGTTAAATTCTCCTTTTATGTGTTTAACTAATACCTAATTCTGACTAGATCAAACATCGTAGTAACCATACCTAAACTGTCATCCGATTGGTATGAAAATTACGGACGTTATGTGTGTTAATTAATAATGTAGTTAAAGTAATATGTATGTTAGTTAATAGTTGCATAAGGAATGCATATAGGCAAATCAACATAGAGAGGCAACAAAGTTTATATACGAGAAGTATACGCCCACGCACCAACAAGGGATTTGAGAGCGATAGCGTAGAGGGAGCATGACTGCACAATAGAACAGCATTTCGTTTGCTATTACTATTGGTATATCAGATGATTTTTTAGTTAATAGTATTAACTTCTAGTATAAAGTCCGAACGGACATTACCGATTGAATGGACAATACATTTACGGACCAATATCAAGCAAGTTTTAATGTCAGATGGTTAATCATTGTATGAAAGTCTTTGTGGATACGCTAAAAACGATTCGTAACTATGATTTGTATATTGTTTTTTTCTAATGATAGTAATTGTTTTAATATAGAAAAAAGATAAACTAGATCTAGTTCCTTGTTGACTCCTTTCGATGACTTGATTGTTTCCGAAACCGTGGTAATGTTTGGAAGACCATAAGCCACCATAGGACCAAAATTGAACAAAGTGATTTTGATGAACGACCAAAGCGCGCCAATAGAGGTGTCATATGAAAAAAATATTCAAACAATATAATAATAAAGATTTATGAAAGTTTCATGGAGGAACTGTGAAACGTATGATACATATTTTTCACAGACATATATATGTATGGACCGACGTGATGAATTTATGCATGAGTCGTCGAGCCAACAAACACTCGGTTCTTTACATACGCGGGCCGTCAAAAGCGCCTTATTATCTCAACTGTATTGTATAACCACCTCGCGTCGTCCTGATGTTATTTCCTATTTACTTCCACTTTGCTACGTTGAACACGTTTCCACGTAACTCAGCGTAGGTTACGTTGGGTTATTTTGATTTTGTACATCATTATAATAATTAAATGTGTGTAAATCGTACTAGATTTATTTTTAGATTTATAATGTAATATACAATGACCTAATAAACCGATGTTCGACGGAGTCAACGGGTTCTCGAATGGCTGCCGCATACCGGAAGACGCTGTGTGGGTAGACTCCCTACACCGACCGACGACCTGGTAAAGATCGTGGGTTTCCACTGGATACGGGTGTCGTAAGATCGGTCATCGTGGAGACCATTGGAGAAGACCTATGTCCAGCAGTGGTCGTCTTTAGGTTGATGTTAGTATTGAGGTTAGTATGGAATACTATTAAACGACTACTGCCTGGTAATATTGTTAAACTTAAGTGGCAGTGGGCAGGTTACCTTACTCGTAGAACCGATATCCGATAGGAACAACTCGGTCTCGAATGGTGACGACGTATCAGAAGACTCAGCGTGAGTAGGTTCTCAACAAGCTGGATTGACGACATGGTAAAGGTCACGGTAATTCGCTGGATACAGGTAGCACAAGACCGGTCGATGGGAGAGCATTTTGGGGGAGTTCTATAGCCAGTAGTGGATGTCTTTCAGCTGTGATGATAGTGATGATCGTAGGCAAAATAATAGGTAATATAAAGTACATATTTTTTACAAACAAAATAAGCGTAAATGGGATCTAGAATAATAATTAATGGAAGTGCTTTTATGTGTTCTGACCTCAATTAGCGTTTTAATTTAGCCAATATGCTTTGCTTCCGACCTCATTTCTTAATGCGGATCGCCTATCGATCCTCACTCATATCGCAGTACATAAAGAGCGGCTGTATGTTAGTGCATTAAATGATTAAAATTTATTTTAAATTATTTAGTCTTTCAAAACACAGGATAATGTTTAGGAATAAAATTCATGTGGTGTATCTTAGAGGAAACGGGTAAATTTGTACATGGCTTAACTATGGAAATATCACTAAAAACACCGCTTTTGACAATAAATTTTGGTGTGTACGTACTCCCGTATTTTGATTTGTAGATTTATATATGTTGGTCATAGATAGTCCATAGTTTTCAGTAGCCATTTTACATCAGTTGGACTGCACGTTTGTTTTATACCATAATATAAAGATAGTTCACAGAAATATCTAAATTTAAATTTCTGATTTACTTATCAAACATTCTTTAAAAAGCTCATTACGTAATATTATTAGACTTTATTTCATGCAAAAAAGTGCACAAAATTATATTACGAAAAAAAAATAACGCTGGAATTCGATAGATGGATTTTTGTTTTACCTAAATGCAAGATTACGGTAATTTATTCTTCAGTTAACAAATGCACACCCCCTACTCTTTTATTGTGAACATTGAAAATATGAATCAATATTTTATAATTTTAGCGTTTGATTTTAATGCTATCTATTTGGCCATGTGGTTAAAGACTACCTCTTTAGTGATACGTATAGAATAAAGTATAAATTTCTGGAGACAAATTTAAAACTTAGAGATGGTAGCTAGTCAAACAGGCATTACAAAATATTCAACTTCTAACGTAGGAAATTTCATCCCAGTATTTTTCTTCCTAGAAAACAAGTAACATTTATCATTAACAGCTAATCATACGCTGTAATAAAATTATCATAGCGCTGGTTTTCAGTTAGGTTTGTACTTACACTAAACTAACACACATTATAAATTTTCTAAATGCCCTCAAACAGAAAGATAAAGTTAGGAACTATATAAAATCACCCGCATCAAAACTACATTGTCTTAATAATTTTATCTATACCGATACGATGTTAAAACATGTTCTTTGAAGATGTGAAGATGTTGCTTTTAATTTGCCCAGATCGTTTAAACTCAAATCCGCCAAAATTCACGCTGTGTCCGAACCTGTTACCACAGAACTAATCATGACTGAAAGTACTAAATTAACATTTATAAACGTAGACGTTATATATTTAATAAACAATAGTAATAGTTTTAGTATAACCCCTAAGGGGTAGCGTCTATGTCTCCGTAGACACGTTTACGATTAACTTTTATTTATATTTTTTATAGTATTTTACCGTATCTAAAGATATCGAACCCTTCTCAGGGACAACAAAAAGAATTGACATGTTTATTGACAAGAAATTTAAACAGGTTGAAGAATAAAACCGTTTCCGACCACTTTTTTTGTTACAAAAAATGATATTGTTCACGTGCGAAGTGTATATCATGTTATGAAGCTACTTACTATATTTCAACTGACCCGGCAAATTTTATATCGCCTCTGAATAAATAAATCCATCCATTCCATACAAAATTAATTTTACAAAATGAAAGATAACAAAAATCGGCTCCAGCTATTTTTGAGCATTGGAAATGGTTTAACTAACCCGACTTTGTTCTACATATATATATATGACTATATTTCAAAGATACTTTATATTTTTAGGTGGATTATACCTGATCTATTTTTGTAACGTAAAAGTAAGGCAATTACCCGACATTCACTTAGTCATGTACCGTCCGTTGTCGCGGTTATGTGGTACTACCACAAGCAATAATTAATTGAATATAATTTATACTCTGTTTTTTCTGTTATTATCGACGTCGTAAAAACAAAACTGCGGCTTTAGGGGTAAGTAAAAAAAGTTTCCTTTCATTACAAAAACCATTTTTTTTAATTCCAATATCACCACGAAATGCACGAGTGGGATACGTAATTCGCTTTGAGTGTGAGAATGAGATGACCTTAACAGGGCGCGACAAGCGACGGTAATGAAAGTGATTAGTGCCACTATTGTAGTTCTTTTCCCTTTTCGATTATGGCTATTTGTGTTCAAACAATTAGTGTTAATCTCATGTAGGTAAGATGTATTTTAAATCTTATATCAGTGTTACCAAGCTCCAGCAAAACTGTGGCTCATCCTGTTAGAACTTTCCATCGAGCTTTGTCGGCATCTTAGAATAAATGTTACGCATTGTCTTTTATAATAAACTTAACTTGTAGACAATAACCAAACTATATCACTTAAAACACCACCAAAACCACATGATATTGAGTCAAATACACAAATTTAATGAATTAAAGAAAGCAACCGCTACATGACAGACTGAGATCCCGCCAAAAACTCACTATTGCAGTTTGTAGACAAAGTTCTCCTTCTTGTATTTTATATCTACAGGGACAATATGCCCGCCCGCAAAGAGAGCTTAGCTCAACTAGTAGTTCATAAAAGTCAAGCGATTTGCAACTTTATCGTATAGACATAAGGGCGCTGGAAAGACTTGAAGAAAAGTTGCAATTTTATAAATTCGTCCATGCGTCACTGTCAAGCTGAAGCGGGTAGAGAGACGAAGGGATGTCTCTTAATAAACTGTGAAATGAACGTTTGATGACCACTTGGAGCGTAAGTTTTTTATGTCGCCATAGTTTTTTCGCCAATTTAGTTAAAACAATTAAACTTAGTAGTTTAATTTTTAGAATAGTAAAAACTGTCTTTTACGATAGAGACATTTTTTATGATATCGAGGTTCATGTTATAAGATGTTTATGTTTCCGTGTGGTGCCGGCTAAGTATAGTACCACCTCATATCGTTCCCGTGCGTATCGTAAAAGGCGACTAAGGGATAAACCTGGGGATGAGGAGTAGGATCCTCATAGTACCATAAACACCTGACTCCGATGTTCAACCAGCTTGCCAAGCGTGGTGATTATGGCAATTCCTCCCTTTTGTGGGGAGGCCTACGTCCAGCAGTAGCTTCTTTCAGTTGAATCAATCAAAATGTAAGATTCAAAATACAATTTTTTTTTTCTTACTGTAGTATAAGCTCAGCTTCATTAACCATAATTTCACCTGATTTTAAGTAACGACGTGCTTCAGGATAGTTTTTTTTTAAACTAACCAAACGCTGTTGACTAGAAGGGCCTTGATAGCTTCACCAGACTCTGAGGCAAGCGCTTAAGGCACTTGGGCTAAAATGGTATCCAGCGTATCCAGGATGGTAAATACGCTATGTCTAGAGGTATGCGTTCTCAACTGATGCTCTCGTAACACACCTATTGGTGCTTGGCCTTTTAAAATTGAGAGTGCTAAGTATCCAGGTGCAGATTATTAAAATATAGGGTATGCTATGGTTTCTTCTAGTTGTTTTCCTTCACCGAAAGCACAGACACTCATTATAGAGTTGAAAGAATTATTAGGATTAGGCTCATTACGAGGATATGTGGGTTCGAATCTGCCTCCATCGACTTGGAATCCCAACACATTACCAACTGAGCCATAATTTAATTATTAACTAAATAAAAAACCGGCTTCGCTCGGGTGAAATGTGACTCATAATATATAATCTTTTACAAAATATAGGTAGATAGGAACTGTAACTTCACTGATATGTGTGAATCGGCACTGATACATGTAATCGGCCTTAACGAACTCAAGATGGCATCCGAATGGCCAATATGGCAACTGCTATTTGCACCATTAGAATTTAACAAAATACTCGACAATCCCAATTTTGCGGATGTTGTCGACTTGACATAATTTTTTTTTAATAATTATTTAGGTAAGGTTTTAGTTGAGTCTACCGTAACCCTTGGCCGAATTATTAATATAGATTTTAATTAATTAAATAATTATAGTACATAGAGATGGCGATCTTGAATTTCAAAATCTGTTTCCGATTCCTTTGGAACCAATGGCTTTAAAAAAAGTTGACAAACAAAGGAGAAATTATAATAAAAGGCTATCGAGACGAAATCTGTACATTAAAGATATTAAAGAAAATATACTATGCGGGTCTTCAGAATCCACTAAAGAACACATTTCGATAGTTTTGCAATGTTTTCTGTCTGTTTATTAATTTGTTTACCGATCACGCAAAAATTACTGAACCGAATTCGATGAGAATCGGTAATGACATATATTACATCCAAGCCTAAAACATAGGCAAATTGCAAATTGTCTGAATTCCAAGCGGGTAAAGTCGGGGGCACAGCTAGTGCATAAATATAAGTGTTAAAAACAAGAGCGTGATGAAGAGTGCGTAACAAATTATCTAGACTTGTGTTGTCGAGCTGAAGTCTTCAACTCGTCGTGAGCACCAGACATCTCGAGTCGAGTGTGATCGAGTGTTATTCGTGAAAATGTCGCGAGCAGGGATTTCTCACGAACAATTGTCTTTAGTTCTTACATAAAATTTCATTTTATATGATATCTTAATTAAATTAATAGTATCTATCTGGACGATCGAGCATAGATCGGCGTTTTAAGGACGTGTATTAGTAGCATACCAACTTCGTAACTAATGAAAACATTTGTAATGAATATTGACACTTTGAATAATGTTAGTTTCAAAAAACAATATACGTCAATGTCACGTGTTATTATCTAATTAAATGTTAAATCAAAAAAAATAAAGTTAAATATAAATGTCCGACTGATTATTTTTAAAGTAAGTATATAGACAAGAATTGGTTACTTAATATTTTGTCTGTCTAAGTGTCTGTTTGTAATATTAAAATAACAACATTTTACTAAATAGATATGAATAGGTATATACTATACCTATACCAATTATACATTTTTTTGTCTGTCTGTCTGTTTGTTTGTTCCGGGTAATCTCCGGAACGGCAGGACCTATCTTAGCGGGACTTGTTCTGGTAGATAGCTGAAGTTACTTCACGTAACTTTGCGTAATTTTGGTATTTTGAATATAATTTGGGAACCGCGTAAAAAAATTAAAACTTATGAAATTGTGAATATAATCAGATTCAATGTTCAATTTTACTGGCGGGTATTTGAATTTGAGAGAAATATCTTTGATAAATGTTAGTAGCAAAATTTTTTTTGGAAAGTAAGTAGGGTTCCGTATAAAAAAATAAAAAAGTATATTACGCAGTGAAAAATAAATGAAACACGGGCGGCAGAACAGGCACATAGCTCGTTAAAAGATAACCATTTTTCTTCTAAATAACACTAAACCTTAAAAATAGTTACTAAATAATAAAAAATACGATAGTAAACACAGGTGAATATGTCTTGAATTGTTTTATTTTCCAATATACTTTGAGAGAGTGCTGGTGGGAAATTTTTATTTATTTAATTCATTAATATTATCTTCATAAATTGTTCCAAGTAAATGCAACAAAGCATGCGAAAACAAACGAATCACTAAACTTAAAACACTTATACACAATCCTAAATTTGAAATACTTTTGAATTTAGAATTCATAGCCAAACGCCACAAATTTGAAAGCAAAGTGGCCAGTTCGACAAAAGACCAATTTCAAATGTTATATTAAAAATGGGCCAAACAGATTTAAACAAAAAAAAAACTGTAAATCGGTTCATAAATACAGACGTCACCCGATAGTATTAAAGATAAAATACGCTCACTAGGGTTAGGTAATTCAATAAACTCTATTCTGAAAGATTAGTACCGAGAAGTACTGAAAACTCGTTTGTGCCACTTCTAATAAACCAATTGCTGCTTGGAATCAGACAATCTCATCATCGTTGATTCAATAATCGACATACTCTTACTTGAAGCGATTTCTACAATTATATTAAAGTCTGTTTGTTTATTGCTCTTATTAAAATAGACTGGAGATCTTATTTATACTAAAAAATAAAATTGAAGCGTGGTTTTTTTTTTTCTAACCTAGCGCTATTACTGCTGACCCTTCACAGCTTCACCGAACTTTGGGGACGATTGCTGAAGGCACTCAGCCGCAATTGAAGCGCATTTTTTTTTTTCTAACCTAGCTCATGCTGTTGACCGGAAGGGCCTTTACAGCTTCACCGAACTTTATTGAAGCGCAAACTGTTTCGAAACATAAATGTATAATGGAAGACAACAGAACCATAGCGCGATGTAAAATCGTTCAAAGAAAATCAATTTTTGTTGTCGTTAATATATAAAATTTTAGTGTTTTTTTTTAAACATATGAATTTATATACTATACTTATGACAAAAATGCAATTTATAAAACTTTTGTCCGTCTATCTGTTTGTTCCGGCTAATATCGTGGATGGCTGGACCGATTTAGACGGGACTTTATTTTTCAAAAATAATTAGGTATCCGCGTAAACAATTAAAAGTCATAAAAATTGGAATAAAATCCGATTCAATGCACTGTTTTACTGGCAGGTATTTGTGAGCAATATCTTTGAAAAATATTAGCAGCAAAAAAAATGTGGGAAATAATTAGAGTCCCGTATAAGAAAAAAAATTAAAAACACAGCTAGTCTGATTAATATAATTCACAATAGCGAATAACGATTGTAAAATGACAACTATTATAAAAGATCACTTGTAATTAAATTAATTAAAAAAATCACTTTTATAATTATTTCTTTAAGTTTAACTCTAGCATAACCTCATCTATGAACTGTATACTGAAGCGATGATGACTCAGTTTGGAGTGTGGTTGTATCTGCGTCGATAAACAAAGGTGCCCGTCTTACCTAATTCAATTCTAAGCCACCTTTCGAAGAAGGTAACAATTGCAAAGAAAACATAGCATTACAATAATGGACGCCTTGGTAGCTACCACCATCAAGTTTGAATACTCGTCTGTATCTCAAGGCTAGTGTGCCTAACATCCTAGATAACATAGTCGATTAACACTAGGTGAGATTAGGCTCAAAGCACTGCGCCTATATAAAAAAGTATTTGCATAATCGATAGGGCCGTCTCCAATTTATCTAATCTTCAAACGTACTTTAAATTTAAATATTATAAAAAAAATCAATGGTTTACAAGAGAAAAAACAAGGATAAACAGACATATAATGCATCTGTTACGAACTCGAAGCTAGTTCGACACCGAATTCTAACTTTCAGCGTTATTGCATATCTGAATAGCAAGAGACTAAGTGAGAATTCTCGAGAATCCTCAGGCTGAGAACTTTCCTGCTCTCTATGCTAATGACGTCGGAACCGACGTTAGTTTGTCAAACAGAAACCACAGTCTTTCCTCGGACGGAAAGGAAGAACATGGAAGCTATATTTTCTGTTTGTTACTATATTACAATTTTAAAATAGGTGGATTGAAAGATTTTGATGGAATTTTAGTATGTGATGTAGTAGTTTTTGAATTGAAAACTTCTTAGCGATTAAAGGTTATGGATTCGCGTCACGACATGCTATAGTGTGTCAAGTATAAAATGACGTTTACTTCGTGGCGTTTCATACGCTTTTGTGTTGCCACATCTAAGTGTATTTTCTTATAAATGACCCAACAAAATGTCCTTAGCAGAAACGATTATTACTAAATTATTGCGTTGGCAGTATATACGAGTATACTGTTATGAGAACTATAGTCCGTTCATTATTAATTTCTTTTTAAAAATGTTTAGTATAACATAATAGACATAAAGAAACTTTCAAACGGATTATTGTTTGGATCTTTATTAGATATAAAATATGTTAAATATTCAAATAACAAATTCGAAAATTTTACCGATTTTTATTTATTAACTTGGGTTATATAAAGTGACTTTGGTTAGAAAATACCCCAATATTCATTCTGCAGTGCACAAAAACTACTTCGATAGCTCTATCAAAATGTCTGACGTTTTACTTGAGTGTTCTATGAAAGTTAGGATAATATGATAAATAAAATAATAGTCACATGATATTGGAGCAACTGCGTATACTCTTATAAAAAGTTAATTAAAAAAGGGAAAATATTTAGGCGGGTCTATTTATAACACTGACTGCTAAAGAGTTTTGTATAATCTTCCAAATATTACAGCGAAATGAAAGCAAAACTGTTTACAAGGAAGTTAAATTAGGGACGTCCTAGAGAAACAATTTTAAATCTAGGTGTACGTATGTACATCAAATGCTTTATGTATTTTGTGATAAATTACGGCTGTCATTTTGCACTTCTTTGTCTTTTCATGCACTGCCTTATCTCTAGTTCCTCCAATTTCATCCTAACGTATTTATCAAGTCGATCCTCATTAGTTCAATATCGCGCTTAAAATCTCTATCCAATCGTATGACATTAGAATCCACAAAGTTACGCATGAGAGAACTTCACATTTTCTTCGGTAAAGATAAAAGGTTGTGAAAAAAAAATAGACGACCATATATCTTTTCGCTAGATAGCGAGTTGTAGAAAATATTGAAAGGCGACCCCTATGCAAAGATAAAAACTTTGTTAGTCTTACGGTATAATTATAGCTCAGATATGACTTTATGACATCAAGATGTTCTGAATATAAAACATATAGTTTCAATTATAATATATTCATGTTTTTTGTTAATTTGTTGTACTTTAGGGGCCAGCGATAAACTATGTTATGTTATAAATTATGTTAAAGGCGAGGAAGGGATCGACAAAGTGTGATATCGTGTGACAACTGATGGGAGGCGTTTATGTTTCATTACGTTATATTTCCAAATCTATACCTAAGTATTCCTATAATTAATAGTTTTTCGTTTTGTCAATTTTCCCATGTTTGAATTTTTAATATGTTGATTACCCATAAAAATGAGACAATAGGAAAACAATGGAAAGCTGGCGTAAACGCCAGGTTAGTGATCAAAGGGTTACATAGAAGCAGAAGTAATTTCTAGATGTAAAATTACAACGAATTTACATGGCGTGGGTGATTGGACAACTCAGTAAGAGTCAACCTTGGCGAACATATCTTGACCAAATCGAGCACGTCTTAAATAAAGGCCAGGTAAATAGTACTCTGGAGACATCCCTCCACACCACAATTTTTTTTTTTTTTTTGACGGGGGAAATGCATTTACGCACTACCCTTACCCATTGCATTAGTGAGAGCGAAGTCCCCCAATGCAATGGGTAAGGGGGCACGGAGGGACGTCTCCGTGCCAGTGTGGGACTCGCCCGGGCGAGAGTCGCCCGGAAAAATAACCACTAAAACCCCCCGGGGCCGTCCGCCGCATTTGGGATGGGGGCGACACGGGGTGGCTTTCGCAGTCACCGCGTCGCCCTCCACACCCCCCTAACAACTTCATTGCGGGGATCTCGGTCTTCTTAATAAACTTGGTAGGGGTAGTACGTAAATACATTCCCCTCGTCAAAACAAAAGAAAAAATGTGAATAGTACTCACAATCGACAAGCATGTATGAAGAACCGAAAGTGTGTTTCAAGATCGCAACAAGTGGAAGGACGTAGACTCTGCCTACGCCCACACGAAAAAGACGTGTGCCATGTATTTATAGCATGTAAAATTACAAAATTTGTGACATCACATTGCGGGGGAGTTTTATAAATGTGACTAGCTGTGGCAAGGACAAGACGGGGAGGGAAAAGTTATGAAATTCGTGTAGCGTAATTTATAGTTAAAGAGACAGATAAATGTAAACGAATATTAAGCTAATAATTATCTTTATATATATATAAATATTCTGTGCGTGTGTACGTGACTAAACTCCTCCTGAACGAAAGAACCGATTTTAATGAAATTTTTTGTGTCTATTCCTGAGGATTCGAGAATGGTTTAGATTCACAATTTGGTCCGATTTATGTGAAACGCGAACGAAGTCGCGGGCACAGCTAGTAATAATATAATAATTATTAAAATATTCAATAGGTATCTAAATATTTTTACACAACCATATAACTTAGAAAACATTTTTTGAAAGTAAAGTCGTAAATATGACTGAGAAATTCCATTTGAAATACGTACAGTTTCATTAAGTTGAAAATAAAGAATAATAGCTGTCTTGTCTCGCTGTACAGCACCATCTCCGCGGGATCTCGTTCCTACAAAGTGCTTTGGATTTTTTTATTGTATAATTCTAGACTATAAACAGAGATTGAATGTTCATTTCATACTTACATTCAAGGTAACTGTGGCTCATTATGATGCTATTTTATCTGAAACAAATAATAACAAAGTAAGTATCGGTATTTAAAAAAAAATACTTTATGTTATTTTGTCTAATCGTTGAGAACTTAATTCATAGTTGATTTCGTAGCGTAGTGAATCAGAGATCGAACTGGATTAAGACATTCATGTTTTGAAGCTTTTTATTCATGAAATTACTAAAAATACAAAACTAATTAAAAGTACCTAAATATTATATTTAATTTATAATTATATTACTATTAAAAAAATCATAAATAATGAATACCATTCAGCTCGTCGCCAGACGGGAAGGTTCCCAGGAGGAATTTGTATATATTTATGTAATAAGTGTTGTATCATGGATTCAATGGTGACATGTTTTTGGTGTGATTTGTGACTCGATGCCCCTTAAATTAAAGCGCAAGATATATAAGTCCACCATAAGGCCTTTAGAGAAACGATTCCATGTAGCTGAGATGCGAATGTTGAGATGGATGTGAGGTGTCATAAAAATGGATAAAATAAGCAATTCATATATTAGAGGGAGTTGGAAAGTTCTGCCAGTGGTGGAAATTGAAAGGCTCTCGTTTGTCGTGGTATGGACGTGTTCTTAGAAGAGAGGAAACGCATATGGGTAAAATAGTAATGAATATGAATTTGGAAGGAAATAAAACCAGAGGAAGGCCAAAGAAAGTGTGGATGGAGTGTGTAAGAAATCATATGAAAGAAAAAGGAGTAAAATGAAGAGATAACGGCCGATAGGACGTATGGAAGAAGAAACATACTGTGCCGATATCAAGCGAGTTGGGGACAAGGTATCAAAATGATGATGTTTGTTGTGTGTATACAACGATTATATATGTAAGCGCTCTTTGTGCAAGTTATAATCTGTTCAGAAAGAAATGAATCCCTTCAATATTAAGACAAAAAGTGATAATCATATATATCATATAGATTTCTCCTTAATATTTTGTTGAATACTTAGTTTATGTACAAAAAAAATCATTTTACTATAATAAAAGGCTAACGAGATGAAATCTGTACATTGAAGATATTAAAAAAAAAATACTATGCGGGGTTTCAGCATCGACTACACAACACATTTCGATAGTTTTAAAACATTTTGTCAGTCTGTCTGTTTATGAATTTGTTCGCAAATCACGCAATTACTACTGAACCGAATTCGATGAAAGTGGGTAATGAGATGAGTGGGTAAGATATATTGCATTCAGCCAAATTCCAAATTGTCTGAATTCCAAAGCGGTTAAAGCCGCGGGCACAGCTACTTAAATGATCTTAATTAAATTTTACATACAGGTGATCTTTCTAAGAAAAATGAACATAGGAAATTTTTTTATAACTCTGAATAACTCCGACGAGTTGTTACTACATATTTATACTTAGTACGAGTATATATGTGGTAAAATACTTAACGACTTCTACAGCTGTAGTATTCCAAGAATCGCGTTTTAAAACCGTTTGGGTTAACTGATATTTAACAAAACAAAAAAAATAAAAAAGTTCAAAGATTTCCATCGCCGACTGAGATTTGTGTCAAGCGACCGGAGGGAGAGGTCGACGAGTGCTCGTCGGGAACCCGCCAATTACTGCGAAAAAACAACACTTGTTCTTTGCCACCAGTTTTTTGGGTTCACAATAACAGTTTTTTATCTCAAAGTTTCACACTTATTTTTGTTTAGGTACCTTATACATATATTCTACAACAAGTTTCTTAATCAAAAAGCTTTTAATAAAATCTTAAACAAATGTCCTCTTTCAAGATAAGTTTTCTACATAATCCGACGTATAAATTTCTATAACATTATGATTAGATTTACATACTTAACAATCTATTTACATGTTATATATAGGCAAAGACAAAGAAGTTTAGTATATTTTTCTCCTTTGTTTTTCTACTCATTTCCCTTTTTTTTTATTAAATGCTTAAATTTACCGGGTGAGCACTATTTTTATGAAATATTCCGATTGTGATAATGATGTGACAAAATGTTTAAACAATGTGTAGGATTCAGTGGGTTCTTGTATTTGCTATTAAGTTAATTTACATTCTTCTTAAAGTTAATTGATTCCTAAGTTAAAGAATATAGACTACCTGTACTTTATTTTACTTCTTTATTTGTTGATTAATTTGGATCAGCCATGTGGTGCCGACTAAGGAATAGCACGACCCAATTTCTCCCGTGGGTGTCGTAAAAGGCGACTAAGGGATAAACCAGAGGATAGGCAGCAGCATCCTCTGAGTATCATAAACACCTGACTGCGATCATTAACCCGCATGCCAAACGTGGTAATTATGGCAATCCCCTCTTTTTTAGGGGAGACCCATGTCTAGCAGTGGACTTCAATCGGTTGAATGGATGGATCGAATCGTTACTAATATATTTTATTTTGCAATAAACATCAATGACTCCCTGGTAGAAAATACCAAATGCGGGCTGGCCGGCCTCCAAATCTCCTATTTCTTGTCGAGGGTCTGGTGACACACTGGGTCGCTCAGGGCGAAAATATAAAGAATATGTCCACTTACCGAGCAATCTCTCGTGCACATCCAATCCCGAGGATCCTGCAGCTTACGTATTGGCATGGAAGCGGTGTAAAGCGTGATGCGGCGATATGATGAATTATTATAAAATTTATGCGGTTTGCGTTGCGGAGCGGTTGCGCGTATACTTTTAAACCAACTGTCAAAGTGTTAACTCGCGGCGCGGGTTGCCAGGCACGAGAAAATCACTCGGCAAGAATGACAGTGATTCCTGATATTCTCACCCCAGCAACCGAATGATTCACCACTCCCACTGTTTTTTTTTTTTAATCCAAAGCATTTTACACCAAAACCATAATTGCTTTGATATATTATTGTTTTATATTGAAAGTGATATTTACAGTGATAGTCTGACGAAACTCAAAGAACTTGCGGAAATATTAGTAGCTAGTTTAATCTAGCAATTATGTTAATAATTGTAGCATATAATATATTTTGGTTTATCTGTTAATATTATATGTATGTATGAATTAAATAAATAAATACAATAAATAAATGTTTCTTTAACAATCTGTGGATTGAATATGTGGCGTAGCGATTGTGCTACCATCTTGTGTATACAGCTTTTACAGTATTCTTAATTCAATGAAGCGAATGAATAATAACACTGGCAATTTCCTTTTGAAAAGTAAAATAATTATAAAACAATAAGGTTATGTTATACTGTGTAATACTGTGTAATAATTTAATTTGGATAGAATTTTATGCAGTTTTTTTATGTATAACTGATAATGTTTACTAATTAGTTTTGTTATTTTAGTACTAGTTGTAGTAGGTACTGCCTCGGTGGCGCAGTTGTATCACGGTGCGACTGCCGTTCTGAGGTCTCGGGTTCGATCCCTGGGTCGGGTCAAGTGGTATTGGGTTTTTCTACTCAGTATCATCCCGGAGTTTGAAATTTGTGCTCGATATGGCGACAGGCTCGCCCCCTGTCACATCTGGGACGGAACTAAGCTCGGCGAAATGTGGGTGATGTAGTTCGCTATTTCACCTCTGCCTAACCCTTCGGGGATAACAGGCGTGAGCTTATGTTATGTTATGTTATGTTACTAGTTGATACCCATTTATATTTATTTTTAATAAAGGCATAATCAGAATTATTTATTGTTATGAACTGAATTTTTTAAAAATTACTTTAATTGCAAAATGTAGACAAAAACTATAATTACAAGTAAAATAATCACAAGGTTGCCTTATAAGTAACCTCGATTAGGAGTGGGGGAAAATTTTTTGTGAGATCTCCGAAGTGTGAACTTGTGTTTTGAGTAATAACGGTCATAGTTGAGTTCTCAGAGGTGTCGATTTATATGGTTTTTTATGGTTTTTGTGTAAAATTACGGCCGTGCTAGGAAATATGCATATTTACTTATTTGAAAAAATCTTGTAACTTTATAAGCGATCGTATAATATCATGACCTAAATTTAAAGTTTCTATAACGCTTCGAAATCCGTGTCGATCGACTTGATCGAAGTCGAGTGTTGTCGCGAATCCGGTAATTATTAGGAATGTCCTTATCGGTATCGTAAAAGTAGAAGAGAGATCTTTCCCATAATTACTTATAAAAAATAAAACTTACCTTAAGTGAATATTTGTTTGATGTTTTTTGCACTTAATGTTGTTTCTATGCAAAAAAGCGTACAAAATTTATGTTACATTTTTTTTGTTGTTTAAATTTTTGTGAAATATATTATAGTAGATATATTTTCTATCAGCTGTAGATATTTGACAGTGCAAAATATACTTTTTAGAATTAAAATTAAACTTTCTAGTAGTAAATAATTCCAAAAACATTTATGTTCGAGTCATCTTAAAGAAAAAACTAGGCAACCATGCCGACTGACTGCCGATAGAAATGAAAACTCGAAACTTTGGAAAAACTGTGTTTGAAAAATTGTGTGAACTTATAGAATATAAGTAATTAAAATTTTATAGTTTTGTAGTTAATTGGAATTTTTAACATTTGACATGTACCATTTATCTGGTTTTTATATCTATTAGCACTCCGAGTAACAATTATTTACATTTTTATTTACTTATTTTCACAAGCAAATCATTCGATAGGCTACGTAAATATTAATTAACATTTATCCCTCAACGTCAGCACTTAAACGCGGTGCTTGCGAAAGCCACCCCGTGTCGCCCCCATCCCAAATGCAGCGGACGGCCCCGGGGGTTTTAGTGGGTATTTCCGGGCGCTTCACGCCCGGGCGAGTCCCACACTGGCACGGAATTCGTCCCTCCGTGCCCTCTTACCTATTGTATTGGGGGACTTCGGTCTCACTAATACAATAGGTAAGGGCAGTGCGTAAATGCATTTCCCTCCGTCAAAAAAAAAGAAGCACTTAAACGCCATCTTATATCTGATATACTGTAGCAAGTCGACGACTGACGTTATAGCATTGGTGACGTGAATCTATAAGATTTTCCCCTATCGAGAATCGCTCAACGCCGCTAAAGAAGTGTTAATTCATACTGAAAATAATTTACGTACCTTATTCACTATATATATCACTTACTTACACTTACAGTTTCTACGGAACTTTTAAATTTTATATTTCTTATTTTGCTCGTTTTTTTTTAACCACAATAAGAGTTGTGAATCTAGGGAAAGCTTAAGCTTCTTTGTAGCGCCGTCATTACACGGAGACCGTTAGCGAGGTATTAAATATAAAGAAAATAATGACACGACGGAATTTTTGTATGAAAGGAAAGAGGAATGATGTCTGTTTTAGCTATTATATTTGAATTTATTATTCAATAAATTTGTTCATTGAAATTACTCGCTTAAATTGCTAACTGCCGTTGGGTTAAGTATGTTGGTGTAAGAAATACATATTAATGGGTTTGTACAAAAGAAAAACCATACGTTTACTCTTTATCGTCATGTTAATACACATATATAATGATTTATATTATCCCAATATAATAAAGTAATTTACAGGTTTTATTAATTATTTTAATAAACTCCAATATATGATTTTTTACAAGAGTTTTTTTTCTGTACTATCTATACAAATAAATAAAATTGTAGTGTTTTTATTATTAATGTATTTTTTTTACTAAATACGTATGAATGTATTACATACGATACCTATACTAAAAATATATTTTTTTCAAATTTCGCCTGCCGGTTTGTTCCGGGTAATCACCGGAACGCCTAGACCGCTTTTGATGGGGCCTTTTTTGGCAGATATCTGAAATCTGCGTAACTTAAGATAATTATGACTTTTGAAAAAAAATTAAAATTCTGCTTAAAAAAATTAAAACTCATAAAAAATTCAATATAGTCCGATTCAATTCACAGTTTTACGAGAAAGCATTTGAATTTATGAGAAATATTTTTACTTTTTCTTAGTAAATTAAAATTTTAGGATAATAATTTGGGTTCCGTATAAAGAAATTAAGCAAATAATAATTAAAACGATCTTGTTAATTTCACCACAATTATATGTAATTAAAATATGGAGCGTAATTTTAATTAACATTTTAAGTACGCCATATTTCAAGTTTTAATGAGGACATTACATTTTTATATTACACTGCGTCTTGAATTTAGTTTATAGAATTTAGTTAATTTAGCTTTATTGTTTTCGAATATTTAAGTTGATATGAAAATGTTTTTAACATTTGCAAATAAGAGAGAATAATCAGTTAATAAATTACAAACGTTTATATTAAATCATTATTTATATCAAAATGTTATAATAATACATTATTACTTTTTATATAAATATATTATTGTATTTATATATATTACTAATTTGTTTATATTTAATTACAATTGCTTGCATTAAGTATGTGTAGGACTTTTCGTGCAAACTAGTATCATATAATACTTACTGTTTACGACTGTCTGATTGATTTTTGTAGATTTTATTTCCTTAATTATTGAAGTTCACTCCTTAAGAAATTATTTCTTACGCTTTACGTTCCTTTGTGCAAGGTACTTTGCGCACTTTTCAGTTCGCTATTATCTATGTGTGTTAATACCAACTAGCTGTGAGCGCGCGACTTAGCCCGCGGTTCATATATTCTTCAATGCGTTTTTTTTTTTATACGGAACCCCTTATTATTGTCCTAATTTTTTTTATTAGTACCTACTAAGTTAAAGTAAAAATACTTCTTATGAATTCAAGCACTTAAGCACCGTAAAACTGTGCATTGAAGCGGTTTTTTTTATTCAAATTTTTATGACTTTTAATTTTTTTACACGAAACCCTATTTATTTTCGTAAAATAAAAATCTATCTACTAAAAAAAGTCGTGTCCTAATCGGTATAGCCGTTCCGAAGATTAGCCGGAACAAACAGAGAGACCGGACAGACAGTCAAAAATTGTAATATTTGTATTTTTGGTATAGGTATCGTATTGTTGGAGCCGCGCATTTACACTTTAGTTCGGGTAGGTAGTTTTGTTTCTTTTTATTTTTTGATATCGTTAACAAATCTAGTGAGGGTAGTGGGACATTTTGGTCGTGGCCGCCACCGGCACCTCGCACCCGCTACCCGGAGAGAGACTCGTCGTACAATCCTTTGCGAGCACACGTGTGGACTGTGGTGTGAAATCATTGTATCATAGTGACACGTGGATGCATATTATTGGACATACAACTTCGTTTGATAGTATATGTGGCATAAGTCCGCAACCACATAACAAGGACGTCAGCGCTGACCTACGACTCCGCAGCGGTGGTAAAGGTGAGTGGTCTAGCCTTAGTGAAACAGTGCACTCACTAGTTCATCGTCGTCGCAGATTTTGCAATTAGAAAACCAAAGGTCGCTCCCCAGTTCGAGCGGGAGTGACCACGTATATACATTCATGTAATGTATTTAGTAAAATATAAATATTTTGACATTACAGTCACTTTAATTTTTTTATTAGTATTTACTTATACTCAGCTTACGTGTTTACAGTAGCATATATTAGGATATGCCCGAAACAGCTGTTGCATGTGTAGGTACAACATACACAGCACACACTTAACCATAAATTTGTTTTAATTTTAGAGTAGTTTTTTTACACGATATAGGCTCAGTGATTTGACCACAATCTCACCTCATTCTCTCTCTCTGATCTCTAGTATGGTAAACACACTAAACCTAGGTACTGTTACTCAAATGATGCTGCCGGAACACACCTATAGGTATTTGGCGACAGGTTTTCAAACTTGAGGGTGGTGGCTACCTAGGCGGGGGGGGGATAATTAGAAAATGCCCTACCACCATGCTATGGTTTCAGATGTTTTCCTTCACCGAAAGCTCAGGCCGGTTTTAGTGTTGGATAGGTGGGATTAAACCCGCGTCGATTGACGCAGATCCGGCCGCTCTAACCATTGCGCCGTCATCGCTTTAAGTTTATTTATTCATATGTAACGTGATTAAGGTTAATAAAACATTGGCAGATTGCAAAAAAAACTGAATAGATAGTTCATTCAGAGTTTTAATTTAAAATTTCACCAATTATTTAACAATATTATATAAATAAAATACATTTTTTTCTCCAGATCGTGCGAGTTAGGCAAAGAGATATCTTTCTATATCCCTAATAACTTTGTTATTAATAACTATAAATTGTTCAAGCGATACAGTATATTGAAGCGATAGTCAGAGCGAAAAATCACTAGCAAACAACATCACACTAGACCGGTTTAGATGTAAAATAACCAGTATTTATTAACACGAGGTGTAGTCTATGATGGAAAATTGAGTTGAGATCGTGACGTAAAGCAATTTTACAATATCAGAATATGTTATATGGTTGTATAAAAATTGGGATATTTATGTGGTCCATGGCAGTAATAATATAATACGCATAGAGATATTGTAACGGGTGGTTTCAATATACGATCTCAATTTTTGTTACTTAATGAAATGCGAAATCTCAATCGTTTTTTTCTCTCCCTAAACTGTCCGATCAATGTCAGTTATTATTTAGAAAGACCGATATATTTTTGGTTTGATGTCGATCTTAACTTTTAAAGTTCGATAATAAAACTGACCATAACTCAACTGCGAATTGAATTTTAAGGATAAGGATGGATAAGACGCTCGCTTTGGTCGAGATATGTTCGCATAGGCGGACGCGTCCAGTCGGGTGACTTGCCGTGTAAATTCGTTTCGTTAATTTTCTGATAGAGTGGACGAAAAAAAACATATTTTATCGGCTCTACTTACAATGGAATAAGGATATGATGATGATGAGATCAAAACGCCAATCGTTTCGCCGATCTCGGATAAAAAGAACCAAGCACCCATGTGTAGTACCGATAAAACTGAGAACTCGAAACTTTGGAAACACCGTTTTTTAAATGTTTATTTTCCATAATTTGTTAATTGACATAATCTAACATTTAACTTATTTGTCTGGTTTTTAAACGTATTGGTGCTCCGAACAATAATTAGGTACAATTTGAGATAGATTATTCATAATCAACAGATACAATAGGGCGCATAAGTATAAATTTTAGTATTCATCTCTGAGTGTCAGCACTTGAACGTCATCTTGTATTCGGTATACTCTAGCATGTTAACGGCTGACGTCATAGTATTGTTAACGCGAATCTACGAGGTTTACTTCTACCAAGAATAGCTCAACGCCGATAAAGAAGATTTCATTTCAAAAATCATTTTCAGTTTTATACTTAATACAAAAGGAGAGGTTTTTCAAAGACGCATTTTTCATGATTCAGATATAATTCTTTTGTTTTACAAAGATCAACTGATACCAAGCATTCAGTTCTCCATCACACTTCATGTATTAAGACCAGACGTGCATAACAATTAGTATATTATGGAGTAGACCGAGCTAATTTGCTCTCAAAGCTCACGAGAACCCATTTATTAAGGTCTAATTGGTTACACAGGCTGAAATTAGACCTGCTTTGTTATTCAGTCTCCTAGCGTATTCGCTCCGGCAAGTTGACTGAAGTGGAGTAATCACTGTGTTCTTATAAAAATCTTAGCTTGATTATTTATTAATTTTACTAATCTATTAAATGGTATGCTTTAATTATTTTAATTGGGTACTTCGGAGCATTAAGCACTGGATAAATATATTAATTTTGCTTATATGATCAGCAATGCGAGTTTTGAAATAAACTTTTATTTACATTACTTTTAAGGTAAAGTAAATTAAAGAGTAATTTTATACGTATTTAACTTTATTCTCTTTATTCAATAACCTCTTTATTACATGCGTATATTTTCATAGATAATTAAGATAATAACCGATGCATATATTATGTAAAGTCAAACAGAATCTAGTAAAAATATAGCTTGATGGAAAATATAAAACGAAACCTCAAGAAAGGCCAATTACCTGAGCTGACAACATAAGTAAGATTAACTTGGCGCAGAATTGTGAGGAGAACTGACCCCAAAAATAACGGGATCAGAGGCGCAAAAGAGAACAAAAAATGTTTATAGAAAATAAATATCTTATTAATGTGTCGAGTACCCATAAAAATAAGAAAATAGAAAGACAATAGGAAAACAATGGAAAGCTGGCGTAAACGCCAGGTAAGTGCTCAAGGGGTTAAGTATATAGGAACAGCTCCCTTTTTACACGTTTCTAGGCATGATTTAGCCAGTCGTAGCTTTACTTGACCTAAAACTGAATTATAGTCAAAAGTGACAATATAATTAATTTTTTTTTGTTGTATCAAGCATATGATCAGTATTATAATAATATGTGCATTTAGATTATTATATTATTGTTAAAAATGCATACAATGATACAACTATAGTTTGACGCATGTTTCCAATTGTGTACTCGCCTCGACACGCATAGAATTTCCGTAAGCATAGGGATATGATTAACGAGACCCCTTCTAAAAGAATACGGGGGGCTATGTATCATTTTGATAGAAAAACTATTTTCTTGAGAGCTGTTGCACATGTGCTGAGTATATTTTAACGGATGGATGAAATATAATGGAAAGCGTCAGCTGAAAAAGATTTCGCAAGGAAAATATTATTGTATTTTGATCCTGTATAATATAGAATTGATTGGTAAATGATTCATATATTTATTCACCGAGCTAGATTCGGGTTTGTCAAAGTTCATTTTATAGGTTACTTAGGTATACAGTTGTCTCCGTTCCCCCTTATCTATCTCCGTTCCCCCTTATCTATTGTATTGGGGGACTCTGATCCCTCAAATACAATAGATAAGGGTAGTGCGTAAAAGCATTTCCCCCCGTCAAAAAAAAAAAAAGGTATACATTTGTGATTATCACACGTAATAGACGATGAAAAGGAGAAAAAGGTCAAAGTACGCTTTGTTAGAGTGATTAAGAATGAGGTTGAAGACTAGTATGGGCTTTTAAAAATGCAAGTTATAGTAATTATAGTTTTTGTAGAGAAAATTAAAGAATGTGTGTTTTTTTTTCTTTCTGGAATCCATCCCAGTTAAACTTAGCCGGTAAGCAAACATGTATAACAAAGAAAAAGTGTGCCTTGGGTTTGTTAACTGTAGTACAAGTTTTGCTAGTGCAAGTATTATCACAGTATCGCACTGATAGTGTGTGAAAGAAGTTCTCTAGATAAAAACTGAGCAAGTCTAAGGTCTCTACCGGAGAGAAACAAATAAAGAACTATACTAGAACTATATGGTATCTACTAAGCAAAGGTAGAAAACATCTGGAGATATAGTATAGTGATAGAAACGTGGAAGTTGATGTTCTTGATGATTTGCATATGAAGAGACTCAAACAGGCTCTATGCTTTTCTGGTCGAATATTGATGGTCGCAACCTGTAGTATAAATGAACCACAAGATCGTCTATACTAATAAATAAAAGTGAAGTTTCTGTTTGTAATGTGAAAATAATGCTGTTTTACTAAATAGATATGAATGTATATACGATACTTGTATAAAAAATATAATTTTTGTCTGTGTGTCTGTCTGTCTCTTCCGGGTAATTGCCGGCAGGGCTCGACCGATTTTGACGGGACTTTTTTGTTAGATAGCTGAAGTTACTCCGCGTAACTTTAATTTTTCGAAAATAATTAAGGTGAAAAATATATGAAACGCGGGCGCAACTGCGGGCATATAGCTAGTTTACTAATGAAGTTTAGGTTTTAAAAGTCAAACATAATGTAACATATATTTGAAATCTATTTTTAATTAGGCATACTTTTAAAGCGTATGTTCATTTAAGCTGTTTAAAATTGCTATATCCTATATATATACATATATATATATATTCTGGAAGTCATTCATAATAAAATGTTGTTAAGTTATGTACTAGTAAATGTAATGTAAATGTAAAAAGTAAAGTAAATGTTATGAATGTTTCCTTGCAGCCGTTTAAGTCGCTTGTAAAACCGCAAATATGACCACATCTTCTATAAATATCCAGTACACCGAATATATAATATCCGAATATATAGTACTAAGAAGTCTTAGCGTAGCTCTTCATGAAGATAAATCGTATAGTAGATACTCGGCTGTCAAAGTATGTTAACACTGTTGAATAATATATAGGGATGTGCAACCTACTTTCATCTGATATCGATATGTGATTGGAATATGTCATTTGATTTTATCTATTAATCTGTACTTTATTTCCTTATGTTATATGTTCATTATTAAGTGTAATTTGAATTACTCCTTAATTAAAACGCGACGTGAGAATAATATGCACATTTCTTTTGGAGTGATATATGTATAACAACATCTTTGATACATCCTTACAGAACAAAATTTTGTTCAGTGATTACTTAAAAAAAATATTATTTAATAAAACATGAACCGCTAGTAAACTCACAGATTGTTCGCGGAGGAAGCAGCTGCCTTGCGAAACTTTACAACTCGAATGACGGGGCGCAAAGTTGACAGGCTTGTTGAGTTGACGTCGCAGCTGAATTATGTTTAAAACTCATTTCAGAGGATGAAATTTCATTAAATGCAGAGATTAAAGTACGTACCGACGTAATATTTAACTTGAACCCGCACGACATAAACGCTGTTACAGAATAAACGGGTATTAAATTCATCTTAATCTTAGAGATTCGAAATTTATAAATAAACATTTGTTACAGTTATAATTTCATTGGGATATATATTTAATGTCGTATATATACAGTTGATTGGATTTATATTTTTTATAGAATTATAATTCAATTAATTTATGGTTTTCACTATACATTAGCTTGCAACGGAAGAAGTACGTTGAACAATTCTATATAAAACCGAAGAAAAAACAATTGATCGTATGATACAATTTTAGAAGTCAAATAAAATTA
Organism: Samia ricini; assembly: GCA_014132275.2. Taxonomy (NCBI): domain Eukaryota; kingdom Metazoa; phylum Arthropoda; class Insecta; order Lepidoptera; family Saturniidae; genus Samia; species Samia ricini. The sequence goes on from AP028168.1 coordinate 4,338,292, forward strand.
AATCCCATTTAAATTAGAATATTTGTATACCTATAAAATTTGTTAAAATTTTAAAATACTATTATATATATCGATATGTTATTAAACATTTAATAGAGCAGCCCTAATCGATATGTGAGATAGTAAAGTGCAAACAGAAATGGCCCGGTCATCAATCCTTCACGAAGACGTTCACTTTCAATTTAACTTTTCAAATTTACATTGGGAAAGTTTTATAGAGAAACGGTGGGAGACACTGCGAAATTTAATATTATTCCCACGTGTGTGAATGTTAGAGAGTATTCATGACACTTTCACGAAATACTGTGATTTTTTCAAGTAGAAATTCCTTTTTTTTTTTAAGAATAAAGAAATAAATAGACCTTTATATTTTTACTAGCTGTGTGCCTGGCGGCTCCGTCCGCTTTTAACATATTCTTTACTGTGTAATATAGTTTAAAAAAAAAATTAATAGGAAATCATTAAATCGTATTTTGTTCACAATTTCAAGAGTTTTAATTTTTTTTACACGGAACCCTAATTATTTTCCAAAAAGTTACGCGGTGTAACTTCAGGTATCGGCGAGGAAAAGTCCCGTCAAATTCGGTCCATCCGTTTCGGAGATTAGCTTAAACAAACAGACTGACAAGACAGACAAAAATATTAAAAATTATGTTTTTGGTATAGGTATCGTATATACATTCATATGTATTTAGTAAAAAGGTGTTATTTTGTTATCACAAACAGACACTTCAATTTTATTTATTGGTGTAGATAAGAGATTTTGATCACAGATTTCTAGTTTGGAATTGCTAGAAAAAAATAAATAAATTTAGAAGATATTTTTTATCTTGCAGTTTTTTTATTTAACAATAATAAAGTATATATTTATACCTAAATGTAGAAGAAGAAGTCAATAGTTGAGAAGACTTATTCAATAACGTTTTGTGTGAGTTTACATCGCTATTTAAGGAACTGTACATCACAAGTCCCACACGCGATTCCAACCGTTTTTCTTTATTGTGTGCTTATGAAATACTCGGGAATCCCGTATTGTAGTGCCAACGTCAAGGCCCTTATAACCCTCTTACCGTTTTAATAATACGAAAAACTGAATAAAGATCTTTTCATACCCTGTCGGGCTAAATGCAAGACCAAATTCTTACATTTATTGCGAGCAGTATTTTTTGTGATTACACTAATTTAATATGAACATACGGTAATGAGACAATGGATAAGAAAAGTTACTCAAAAAAGTAATGGAGTTTTTAAATACGTGAACGAATCAGGAATGAGTTGATCCGCAGTAAAATCAAAGTAATCGAAATTGCTGGAAGAATTGCCAAATTAAAGTTTCCGTGGGCTGGGCACATTGCTCGTAGACATAGGCGACTTAAAGCGTGGGCGACCGCGAAAAGAGGGGGCTCGCAAAATGTACTTCGCCCAGTTCAAATGATGATTTTGCTCCGCCACTGCTCCTAGAACCCATGTTTGATGGAGTGAACGGGTTCTTGAATAGTTATACGTAGAGGATGACATAGCGTGGCGATTTATCCTACAAGGTGGACCGGCGACATAGTGAAGGTCGCGCGAATCCGCTGGATGCAGGTAGTCTTTCGTTTGTGATGATGATGATTTCAATATTTTTTTCTTCAATTTACTATGGACAAATAATTTAATTTCAGTGTTTAAAATATTCTGTATTTCTTCAGAGCAAACATAAATTTACGATCCTGTAATGCTGTCCGGAAATTAAATAAAACAATAGTAGAGACATCTCAACTGAATAAATTGAAAGGAAAAAAAAAACAAAACAACGTTAATCCAACAACAGAACTGTAGTGTTGTTTTTTTATGTATTTATTCAGTTGATATATTAAAAAGTGGGACTAAAACGATATCATTCCATATTCACGTATGCCAAATGCGCGACCCCCCGCGCCGTCGATGGAATAAGTTTGTATTTACTAAGCGAGTACCATCACATCGTGCTGAGTGCATTAGGGTATTAAGGTAATGTAAGCGATTTCTCACATATTCATACGGTGCGTTACACTAAAAAGGGTACACTTTATGTTCTCATCGTTTTATTTGAATGACATATAAATATTTGATTGTTATATATTTTAATAAACTGAAAATACGTAATCCATCCATCCATCTATTCAACCGAAAGACGCGAAAAGAGACGTCAATCGACGCCGGTTCGAATCCACCTATCCGACTCCAAAATCAGCCTGATCTTTCGGTGAAGGAAAACAACGTGAGAAAACCATAGCATGATGGTAGGGCATTTTCTAATAATGTTCGTCAGGGTAGCTACCACTCTGAAGTTTGAAAAACCTGCCACCAAATTCCAATAGGTATGTTCCGGTAGCATCACTTGAGAACTAGACTCTCTAGGCTTAGTGTGTTTACCATCGTGGATCACATCGTCACTTAACATCAGGTGAGATTATGGTTAAAGCACTGAGCATATACCGTGTAAAAACCCAAAAAAAAAAAATGTCTGGACATAGGTCTATCTCATTAAGGGAGGGATTGCTATATTCACCGCCACCTTTGGCAGGCGGCTTGGCGATCGCAGTAGGTGTTTTTGGTACTCAGAGGACGCTGTTGCCCATACCCTGGTTTATCCCTTAGTCGCCTTTTACAACACTTACGGGAAGAGATGTAGAGACGGGAAGTAGTACAATTCGTAAACGGTAACCTAATATAATTATGTAAATAAAATAAATTAGAGATAGTTTGAAAACTATGAATTATTTTATCTATCGAATTGGGACGATATTTTTTTTTTTTTTTTTTTGACCTAGCTAATGCTGTTGACCGGAAGGGCCTTTACAGCTTCACCGAACTTTGGGGGCGAGTGCTGAAGGCACTCGCCGCAAATAAGGTGACTAGCTCAAGGGCTACCAAAGCGGTACGAACCTCGGCTTGGCCGTCACCTGAGTACTCAAGACTCACTCGCGAGTTGTATCCTAGCTAATCTTTATTTTTATTTACATAAAAAAAAAAAAAAAAGGTTCCTTACAGGACCTATGTACCTTGCATGTTATGCATGAGTGTGTATGGAGTGTTGTGCGTGTAATTGCTCAATGCGTGGGCAGTGTTACTGTATCGCGCTGGCGGCGACGTCAAGAGCCTCCCCAGTTGGGGAACGAGACACGTCTTGGGTCGCCGCCTGAGGGGGACCCGGAGTGTGTGCGGGAGCAAAGTTAGCCGCCTGTCCCCGGCGGCGGGAACGGCGGTTTCGCGGGCGTGGGCGCTGGCACGCATTCGTACGAGGTAAAGGAGGAAAGATCCTATTACTACGGGTTATGGTATCGTCGCGGCACGATAAGATTCTCTGCGGCCGACGTATACGACGCGGCTTGCGACCTGGCAAGTACGAGACGGCTCGCACGATGAGGGGGTTCGAGTGTGTCTCTGCGCGTTCGAAGAAAGCGCGACACTGGGTCTTGAAAACGGACCTAATGGAGGGCAGGTTGAGATCCCTGTGTAAATCCACAGTTCTCTCGAACCATTGGGCACCTACTGCCTTCCTTACAAAGCGATTCTGAATCCTTTGTAAGGGCGTGCATGCGGGAACGAGTGATGTGTCCGAAGACAGGTGCGCAATACGTGATGATGGGTCTGACCACCATCTTGTATAGGGTAATCTTATGGCGGAGTGCCATTTTGCTCTTGCTGTTGTAGAGCGGATAGAGACGACCTAGCACCATGGAGGTCTGGCGCTTCACTTTCTTTATGTGAGATTTGAAAGAGAGTCTGTCATCTAATTGAACTCCTAGGTACCTGACTTCGGAGGAGTATGGGATTTCAGTACCCGCGTACTGTATGGGCTTGGGAGGGTCTTCCCTAAGTTTACGGCTTCTAGTGAATAATAACGCGGCGCTCTTACTCGGGTTTATCGCGAGACGCCATTTGAAATACCAAGCGCTGAGTTGGTCGACAGCGCCTTGGACGTATTTACGTAAGACCGTTTTCTTACGAAAAAAGCGAAATAGATGACGGTGTCGTCCGCGTATAGACCTAGCTGAACTCTTCCGAGATCAGGGAGGTCCGCTAAGTAGAGGTTAAAGAGGACAGGCGCCAGAATGGAACCTTGGGGGACTCCTGCGCGTACGGGGTGGGCTATAGAGAGAGCGCTCTCTACTCTATAGCGGAAACTACGATCGGTGAGGTAATCGTGTATGATTCTAACCAGAGTGTCGGGGATACCTAATCTAGTGAGTTTGTAGACGAGGCCCGTGTGCCAGACCTTGTCGAATGCTTTGGCAACGTCGAAGAAAACTGCGAGCGTATGCCAGGATTTATTAAATTCAGGGTGATTAATATTAGTGAGTACGTACTCCGTGAGGCGGAGCACCTGATGCGCACAGGAGTGTCTGGCTCGGAAACCAAACTGTTGGGGAGGCAAGAGATTTTTGTCCTCTATCACCTCTATGAGACGGTTCATAAGGATCCGCTCATAGAGTTTGCCTAAGGTGTTAAGCAGGCTAATTGGACGGTAGCTATCGGGTTGCCTGGCGTCTTTGCCAGGTTTGTGTATCCCTATAACTATAGCTGCTTTCCAGGCGGCTGGAAAGTGGTTGTTTTTGATGGCCGCATTGAAGATGCAGACCAGCAACGCAACCAGAGGCGGAGGAAGAAGTTTGATGACTTCGTTCCTGATTCCGTCGGGACCGGGGGACTTTCTGGGCTTAAGGCCCTTGATGGCAGTCGTAACCTCGTCACAGGTGACAGGTGAGAGGGGGACAACCGGAGTAAGAGCGAGGGAGTCCTTCACAGAGGATTCGACAACAGAGATGTGTTCGATATCAATGTTGTCGGTGACGGGAGCGCATTGATGCTCGAGGCTATCGGCTAAGCACTCGGCTTTTTCGATATCGTCAAATGCGGGTTGAAGACCCTGCGTATTTCTGTCCAGGGGGGGCATGTTAACGATGGTACGGTCCATCTTCATAGATCGTGCGAGCTTCCAGTACGCGAGGTGGGAAGGTTTCAGCTCTCCTAAGAGGCTGTCCCACCTTTCATTACGGATCTGATCTATGCGGCTTTTCACCGCTCTACGCAAAGAACGCAAGCGCGCACGATTCTCCTCAGTCGGATACGTGTCGTGGGCGCGGGTCGCGGCGTTTTTTCTGGGTGAGCAGAGCTCTCACGTCATCGGGGAGTACAAAGCGGCGATCGTTCGCCGCTTGCACCTCTTTCGAGGTCTCCTCGATGCCGATCTTGAGGTGCTCAACCAGAGCATCGATCGCGAGGTCCGCGTCCGCAGACGTATCCAGTACATCTGGGATCCTATCGAGAGAGGGGGTGGACGGATGGTCCTTTAAATAACGGCCGAGCTTGTAATAGTCCGCGACTTTTACAACTGGCGGGCTAGAATTAGAGTCATCCGTGTGACCTAACATCAAAACTACTGGGCGGTGGTCGGAGTCGAGTTCGTGTACGACTTGTATAAGACGCACAGGAAGCGAGACTCCTTTCAGAACAGCAAAATCTAGAACCGACGGGCGACAGTTCGGTTGAAAATGGGTGGGCTCTAAGGGCGCGACGACCTCAAAATCGAGCTTCCGTACTAAGCGCATGAGTTCCGCCCCATTGGGGCGTAACGCACGAGCTGTTCCAGAAGGTGTGCCCGCAATTGAGATCGCCGGCGATAATGACAGAGTCGCCTAATGCGAAAAGCTTCTCTAGATCTGACCTTAAGGGTCGTTTACTGGGGGGGAGGTATGCAGACACGAGTACGATTGACGGATGGCCAGTCATACCTATTCTGCATACCGAAACTTCCATATTGGTAAGCTCCGGAGCTTGTAACGGCGAGCAATAGAGTGACCGTTTATAATAAATAAGGGTACCACCGCCCCTTTCAGGGGTCCTATCATTTCGTACTATGTTATAATTCGCAATCCCGGGATTGCGATCACTAGGCTTCAAAAAGGTTTCCTGGACGAGAAATGCGTCTATTTGACGATCGCGGAGAAAGTTAGCGACTAATTCACGCTGCGGAGCTAATTTCCGCGCGTTAAAGAATGAGAGGGAGAGAGAGACCGCGAGGCTTGAACTTAGCCATCGATTACGGGTTAAGAGAGACGCGTGCCAGACCTTGAAGGGTCATGGCGATGGCAGGGAAACGCGCGATAGCCTCGAGCTCGGCGTTTCCTGAGCCGCTGTTCAACATTGCGTTGAACGCGACTACTTCCTGCACATCATGGATGCGCAGGAGAAATAAAACCCGGTCTAAGCCGGTGGAGTTGGCCTGAGGGGCCTGGGGGGGGGGTAGCCAGGCGCGGCTGCGCCTTGGCTTGGGGCCTAGGTGCCCACGGAGCCAGAGGGGCTGCGGGGCGGGGGGGGGGCGGCGGGACGGGTCGGCACCGCGGAAGGCGACGCCGACGTGCCTGGGAGGCACGGGAAAGACCTCAGTGTCATAGGCGGCACTTGAGGTTGGAGGAGGAGGGGGGCAGCGTTCCTCTGAGGAACGCGTCTACCGCCTTTGTTAGGCTGGTTGCGTCTTACCTTGGGCGCACACGGGCACCCTCGGTAATTGGCGGGATGACCCTCCTGCCTGCACAAAACGCAGCTCGGAGGGTCGGTAGTGTCCTTGGGACGGGGACAGTCGGGGGTGAGATGATCCCCGAGACACTTGACACATCTCGGAGCCATAAAGCAGCTCCGAGAACTGTGCCCGTACCCCTGGCAGCGGTGACACTGCGAGGGGTAAGACTTCTTGTGTGGGACTTCCACACAGATGCGGGAGAGGCCGCAGAGGGTCTTCAGACCGAAGACCTTCTTGCTAACCTCGTTGGCGGGCGGGGAGTGCGACAAGGACCATATTATATGGCCTCCTGCCTCGCTGATCGTGCATCCTATGCACTTCAGCATCGGGGAAACCCTGCTCCCTAAGGGAGGCAGATACATCTTCGCAAGAGAGTTCCTTTGGAACTCTCTTGATCACGACGCGGAGGGACTTCTCCTCCTCCAGCGCGTGCGTGAAAAAAGCATATTTCGCCTCACGGAGAAACCGCGTGAGGTCGCGGAAGGTGTCCGTGGTCGACACCTTCACCATGATTCCATCGCGAACATTCGTCGCGCTGGAGAAATGTATTTTGCGGCTCGCTAACGCCGCAGAGATTTTCGTCCAGGACGCTTTGTCCTGGATCGTGACAGGGGGGGGGGGGGGGGACGCACTTTCCTGGGCTGCACCTGAGACGGTGCCGCTGCAGGCTTGGGCGCTGCCGACTTCGCGGCAGGCAGCGGAGTCGGCTGCCGTGACGCGTCCTCTACGGCGAGGACCTTCGGGACTGACTCGGAGGGCGGCGGAGAGGCCGGCGCCTTCCTCTTATTTTTCCGCTTAGGGGTGGTGAACTCACCCCCCCCCAGCGGAGGGAACGCGGTGTCCATCTCGTCCGAGTCTGACCCAGACGACGAATGGACTGCGGGAGCGGCGAACCTAGGCATCAGGCTCGGATGCCTGTCTGCCTGGCTCGGGGGGGAGAGCGGGGAAAAGCTATTCCCCGTACTAACATTAATAACGTCCGCTGAAGGCGGGCGGAAGGGGGACCGCGAGCGCGACCGGGATCGCGACCTGCAATCCGAGAAAGATGAATCCCTACGCGAGTGAGACGCGGGCGGAGTACGCGGACGCGAACGCTCCGGAGCGTTTATATTTGCGACAGGTTTACGCACTTTGGGACCCGACGCGGCGGTTGAGGACAACTGCCTCTTAAAATTTTCGAATTCTCGGGCTAGTTCAGGCGATCTTTCGCACAAAATCCTAACAAAACGGCTTAGGAGCTGACGCTCCGCAGCCAACGAATCGGCCATCCCGCGATGGCAGAGGGCAGGGGGGGGGTGAACTACCTCCCTGCCTGAGGGGCAGGGGGGCGCGCCAAAAAACTAAAGAGACTACGCGAGTCTCGCAAGTGACCGTTGAGTCAAAGTGCAATGACTCAAGGTAGTTGGGAGCCTACGGAGCCTAGGGGGAAGCCCTAACAAGCCCTAGGGCCGAGGACGTGGGTCAGACGCCCAAACAGCACCCAGGGGATGGATGTGACGCAGGAGCGGAAGTCGGGTAAGAAAAAAGGAAACCCGGTGTGATCACACACCAGATTCCGGTATTTGGAGACCCCAGAAGGGGGTCCCCAGGGAACCTGCTAAACCCTACACCACCTTAAGTTGGCACCGTTAGGTTTCCGGTGATGACCACAATCAAGAGAGAGAATTGGGACGATATGAAATTTATTTTCTTGAAATGAAAACTTCTTTAGCCGCGTTGTGCGATTCTCGTAAGGGGAAAACTTATGGATTCACCTTACCAATGCCAATGACGTCAGCCGTCAATATGATATAGTATGTCAAGTATAATATGGTGCTTTATACGATTTTGAATGCCAATTTAAAAAATATGAAATTTTAATTATAGCATAAATATGAAATAAAAAAGGTTATTCCAAAATTTCAAGTTTTCATTGAAGTCGGAAGATCCATGGCTGCCTAGATTTTAGTTTTTTTTTAAATATTTAATTGTAACTTTATAAAGAAAAATGTAAAACATTTCGAGTACCTTTGATAAATGTTATATTAAACATTTATGACTCGTGTTATAAAAACAACCGCGATAACAAAATTTGAGGTCTTTGAGGCTTATAGAGAGTTATAAACTAATGTCTAATAACATATATCGTTATAATATATGCATTATATAGATCAAATGACAGTGCTCTATTTAACAAATTTAATCCAAAATCCGAGACGTAGAGCTCAAATTCTCAGAAACACAAATAACACGCTTAGCTAGGAGGCAGTTCGTATCGATTTTGTGTTTTTATTTTGTCGTATACGAAGTTTCGATAGGTTTATTATGCTATAAAATAACGTTCATATTTGCTACGGAATCAGCTAGTACTATTCGACATTCGTTTAAATGTCTATCTATGTAGAGTAAAATCAAAGTCACTATCCGTGCCTATTTCTAAAGTCAACACGAACGAAGCTAGCGGCCAAAGGCTAGTTGTAAAAAATAACTTTAAAGTGATTACTTGGTATATTTTCGTTATTATTTGATTTGGTTGAAAGTAATAGATTACGTTATGTAATAGTTATTTCATAAGAAAAAAGATACGCTAAAGAACATATTTTGTAAAATGTAAGACCGAAAATATTTCAATTTAATGCCATTTATATTTATAAATATTGAATAAACGGCATCCCTACTGCAAATAACACTGCTACAATTTAAATGCAACTAAGTTGTAAACTATTATGTGCTTTATACTAAGAGTCTTAAAGTCCGACGCTTCCAAAGAGTGTCGCAACAGATATATTTTAAGAGTATTTGAACAGCTTTTAGAGATAACTACCTCGAAACGTTTCCTTTGTACCATTATTCATTGTTTTATTGCGAGAAATGTGAATAGGAGTTCACACACCTCTGTTTTTGTTCTAAAAGTTTTTTTTTATATTATTTAATTCGATATTATTTCTACATTAGTATTTTTAAGTATAATTTATTATTTATTTATTCATTTTTATATGTATTACAAATTTAAATAACTGACTTATATAACGCAGAAAATTTTCTTATAGTGTGACCGGGCATACCATAAAATTTAAAAAAGAGTTTTAGATTGCAGAACCAATAATACATATGTGAACTAATAATAATTAAAAACAATGTCAAATTGGATTTCAATAGATAATAAATAGAATGGTTATGAAAAAGCTGTGTTCCAAGGGAAGAAGACTAGTTTTAAAATACTAGCTGTGTGCCTACGGCTGCGCCCGCGTTTCATGTATTCTTCAACTGAATTTTATTTTTTTTACTCGAAACCCTAATTAATATCTTTTTAGTGCTAAGTCTCCTCCGTAAAACTAACCATTGAATCGGATTTTATTCACAATTTCATGATTTTTTTTTACGCAAAACTTTAATTATTTTTGAAAATCAAAAGTATCCTAAGTTACCCAAAATAACTTCAGCTGTCTACCAAAAATAGTCCAGACAATATCGGTTCAGCCATTTCGGAGATTACCCTGAACAAATAGACACGCAGACAAAACATTTAAAAATTGTTTTTTTATGGGTTACGTATTATTCATATCCATTTATTAAATAAAAAAAATATTTTGACATGACAAACAGACGCTTCAATTTTATTTATTAGTATTGATAAATATTGTTTTGTTAACACAATAATAACAGCTGTTGTATAAATATGTATTTGTCTTTTATGTCATGCCATGAAAATGAATCAAATGGCTAAATTATTTATTATACGAGAATCTATCTACCTATTTATCATGGAAAAGGATTCGCCGCCATTCCGCTCAGCCGGATGTCAAAGCTGGCGTGACAACGCCATACCACTCGTTACAAACAGTATATTTTCGATGTTTTATACGAAGCATTTTACTAAAAATACTAGCTGGATGCTCGCGGCTACGCCCGTATTTCATCTCTTTTCACTGAGTAATATAATTTTTATTTTTTTTCTACGGAGACCTAATTATTTTCAAAAAAATGTTTGCTACTAAAATAAGCAAAAATATTTGTCACTAATCCAAATATACCTGTACATCGAATCGGATTGTATTCACAATTTCATGTGTTTTAATATTTTTTACGTGGAACCTTAACTATTTTCGAAGAACAAAAGTTACGCTTAGTAACGTTAGCTATCTAACGAAAAAAGTCCAGTGAAATCGATCCAACCGAGATTACCCTAAGCAAACCCAAGTTGTCTGTATGCAGACAGACAACATTAAAAAAAATTCTAATCTTGGTATAGGTGTCATATATACACTCATATGGATTTAGTAAAAAGTCGTTATTATGAAAGAGACACTTCAATTTTATTTAATAATATGAATTATAGAGTTTTATTTATTGTTTGTTTATTCGGCTCGATGTACCGACGATAAAAGTTATTAGTTCTTGGGCTTTTAAAATATGTTATTTACAGTCTTGGTAGAGTACCTACCTTTAATATGTCGATTACCCATAAAAATGAGACAATAGGGAGACAATAGGAAAACAATGGAAAGCTGGTGTAAACGCCAGGTTAGTTGCTCAAGGGGTTAAAGGAGATCTGTTACTTCTTTTGAAGATTAAGATATGATATGCTATTATAACTATGATTTGCCTTCCTTTTTATACTGTATAGGTTCAGTGCTTTGACCACAATCTCACCAAATGTTAAGTGAAGTGTGGTCCGGGATGGTAAAGACACTAAGCCTAGAGAAAACTGGTTCTGAAGTGATACTGCTGAGACACATCTATGGATATTTGGCGACAGGGTTTCAACCTTGGGGTTGGTAGCTACCCAGGTGGGCATTATTAAAATTACCCTACCACCATGCTATGGTTTCCTCACGATGTTTTCCTTCACCGAAAACACAAGCTAATTTTAGAGTTGGATAGAAGGCCTCGAACCCTTGTCCATTCATGCGGAATCAGAACCCACTGCCAACTGCGCCATCATCGCTTCCTAATTGAACACCGCTAGTTCAAAACAGCCAATGTCAAAAATTTGTTAATAAAGTATTTTTTTATATTTGACTTTTTATATTCATTTTTTACAAGTCTGTATATTTCTGGTGTATAAATAAAACATCATTTTTGATTTTGCTAACGTAAAATAAAATAGGTTCATCGAAATTAATTGTAATGGTATTTAAATGGAATATACTACATATTTATAATAACTGCCTCGGTGGCGCAGTTGTATTACGGTACGACTGCCGTTCTGAGGTCTCGGGTTTGATCCCTGTGTCGGGTCAAGTGGTATTGGGTTTTTCTACACAGTATCATCCCGGAGTTTGGAATTTGTGCCCGATATGGCGACAGGCTCGCCCCGTGTCACATCTGGGACGGAACTAAGCTCGGCGAAATGTGGGTGGTGTAGTTTGCTACATCACCTCTGCCCAACCCTTCGGGGATAACAGGCGTGAGCTTATGTTATGTTATAATAAAGAAATATAAAATAAATTTATAGTAACTAGGATAACAAAGAGCGGTTGTAAATGAATGTATATCTAAATTTATGAATATAATCACGTTATTTGCTCTGTCGGTTTCACGGCACAATTAATACGGTTCGTTCATTTTTAGGAATAAATTGTGTTTGAGGAGTGAATATTCCCGGGGTTTTCTCAAACACTCAATCGAGGTATGTATGTTTAGCATTTATTTCTTAATATAAATTTCTAACTATAGCTAAAACATGAATTATTTTACTTGAATGTTGTTCCTAAAAGTGTGTGCCCGCGTTTCATATATTCTTCACTGCGTTTTATTATTTTTAAACGGAACCCTTATATTTTTTTAGTACTAAGTTAAAGTAAAAATGTTTCTCATACATTCAAGCACTTGCCCGTAAAACTGTGCATTAAATCGGATTTTATTCAAATTTGTATGAGTTTTTTTTTTTGCGGAACTCTTCATTGTTTTTGAAAAGTAAAAAGTAACGTGAGTTAAGTTAACATTAAATTTAAATAGAGCAGGTATTTAATGTTTTAATATGTTTTACGTATAAACTCTGTATTCAGCTGATATTAGCGATACAAACATTGGTCTGCTTGCATAGGTTGGCATAATTGTATCTACTGGAATTCAGTGATCAACATTGTGATAAAATACAATAACTAAATAAAATAAAACATCTTAAAGATTTACTAGATAAATTTCGATAAAATTTGCTGTCGATGTAGTCTATAACCCGGGGTAAAGTATATTTTTGAAAACGTTGCAAATTTGTGTGATTATATTGATGTTTATTTTAATATTGAAGTTTTGTATATGAAATTCCACGCGGACGGAGCTGCGGGTACAGCTAGTCACTTCTATTTATTTTCTTTCCCTAAGAGAAGGTGCAAGGGAGTACACTGCCGGCGTCCATGACTGTTATCAAAGGACTGATGTATAATAATATGTATGGATTTTAAGACTGTACAGACCTCATCATCATTCTGCCACATCTCAATTAGTTCCGTCAAAATCATTCCACCCGTTCCAGAAATTACCCGGAACAAATATACAGACAGACAAAAGTTTTAAAAATTGTATTTTTGGTATAGGTATCGTATTTACGTTCATATCGATTTAGTAACACAAATAATTTTGACAATACAAACAGACAATTCAATTTTATTTATTAGTATAGACCTATATAAGTTTAATCACTTTTTAGATTGTACTTTTAAGGATAAAGTACGTGACCTGTGGTAGGCATAATCCAAAAATAATGTGGGGGAATTTTTGTGGGAATGTGATAATTTTTTTTAAGTCGAGTAATCCCTTTAATTCCACTGGACCAATTTTGATCAGATATTTTTAGAATGTTACCTATATTATTATAATATTGGTAACTACTTATAAAGTAAGTTTTTTAAAATAAAAAAATAAAAATATAGACCCATATAACGTGCTGGTAATAACGTCTAGATTTATCACCAAGCTTATAACTCGAAACAATCTCGTATAATGTATATTTGAATTTTAAATGAATAGCCTTTTTTCCGATCTTTGAACCGATGGCCAACGGGTTCCATGCACCGGAAGACGTAGCGTCGGTAGGCCCCCACAAGGTGGACTGACGACCTGGTGAATGTCGCGGGAATCTGCTGGATGCTGATAGCGCAAGACCGGTCATCGTGAATATCTACCTATGTCCAGCAGTGGATTTCTTTCGGTTGAATGGATGGATAGATGGATCCTTTTTTCTGTATTTATAACCCTTGAAAGTTGCGGACAGAAAATATTTAGTATTTATATAATTATATGCACTATTTATTTATTTGTAGCAAATATTTTTTTAATGGTTTAGACATTGATAATCTTTCTGTCATATCAAGCTGTCAACCCTTTAGCATTTAGATATACGTTGAGTGATTCCAAAATACAGCAAGCCAAAGCGAGCCACTGTGACAGCTTTATAACTACGTGTATATTTGTCCCGACCCTGATGTGCATGGAAACGCTATCACTCAGTAATTAGAGTATTGTAATCCACATTAGTCGTTTTTTAGTACTGTCAGGACGGTTTTTTTTAAACGCAGTAATATCGTTGATTTAAACGGAATTGACAGCTTCCTCGGGCTAAAGTAGTTTTTTTTATAGCTTGAGCTTTTACAGGCATATCTTATCCACGAAATTCTTACTAGTTACACGTATCCATGCAGTGGTTAAAAAATATAAAATCTCCATTACACAATCTATTTGTTGTTTGTTGATTATCTGTAAAGTGTCAGTGTATCGCGCTGACAAAAACTTTTTTTTTTTTTTTTGTCGGGGGGAAATGCATTTACTGACAAAAACTTACCCAGTAGGTGATCGGAAAACGTACTGAGCCGCTATTGGAGTGTTAGCAATTTTACTACTAGATCTAGTTTATTGATCAGGATATGGAACCAGCTTTTTTTAAATATCTATATATCCGAAGAGGCATAAGAAGAAGGACTCGCCTTTCGTATTATACTTTAAGGAGTAGGGGTCCTAAGCCCACTACACATTATTGAACAATATATTACAGTAGCTATTTGTTCCGTTTTTAACTTGCAAATACGTGCTTCAATTGTAAGCAAAAAAAAAAAAAAAAACAATCGCAACGTCGTATCGACTCGGCAAATGGACAACGATAAGTTCTCAATGTGTCTTTGGATTCAATAAAAGTGTGGCGCGCGACACTCATTATCTCTAACGCGTATTTTGTTCCACCTTTTCGAACAGAAATAACGACGGGTTTGTACCCGATTCCACGTGTGGGAAGTATAATTATATATCGATTGTTTACAATGACTGAATGAATTTTTCATGTGTTTGAATTAAATTTTACAGGTATTGTTTGATGATTTATAGCTTTACGATTAGTGTGTGGCAATCTAACATGATGTTAAGTGACGATATGGTCCAGGATGGTAAACACTACTATGGATCACATCTATTCATATATGGCGACTTGTTTTCAAACTTGAGGATGGTAGTTACCCAGGCGGGCATCATAAGAAAATGTCCTGCCACCATTCTATGGTTTCCTCAAGATGTCTTCCTTCACCGAAAGCTCAGGCCGATTTTAGAGTTGGATAGGAGGGATCGAAACCGCGTCGATTGACGCGAAATCCGCCGCTCTACCCACTGGTCCAGCAATGCTTTAAATGCGGCTTTTTATAAATAAATAAATAATTCGTACCTATTAATAAATAACTATCGTTTAGTATAATTTATCGGGGAGTATATTATGATTTTTTTTTATTTCACTAATTAAGTGAATAATTAAGTACCTACATTCTTAAGTTGATATGAATTATTACTATAACTATTTTGTAAACATATAATCGGGTTATTCGTTGATATTGTGACCATTCATTTGTTTGTATTTAAGTACGTATCGATATTTCCGTACACTTCGTGAAGTATACAGTTTTGTTTTTTAATATTTTTTGAGTTAATATAAAATTATAATATTTTTAAAACAAGTGTAAAGTTTAAGATATATAGTAAAATAAACGTATTCCGACAATGTAATATCAATTGTATATTCATTACATAAAGAGAAAGCACGTTAAATGAGATATTTAAATAATGTAATTTAAACAATAATTTATTAGCATAATGTTCTAATGACGATCTTCACAAGTAATTTGCGTGTAAACCGCTTAATGGCTGCGTTCGCTGCTTAACAAATTAGACTACACATATCTCAGGCATGAATGTTTTATGTTGTTTGACACTTATATTTCCACTTTTTCAGCTCTTTTCCATTATATATATTGTATTTTAGACTCTTATAAACATACAATATAAACACAGAAATCTCGATACAATAAAGTTTTTACTTCATCATTCACTAGGTTCACTTATTAAAAATGGTTGATAATAATTATAATAACTTTACTCAAACGTGCATGGGAATATTGTCATTATTTTCGAAAAAAGAACAAGCGAAGTATCGAATTTAGGGAAAAAAAAAAAATCAAATCCATTGCAGGAGCGTTTTTTGAATTTGGAACATAACAACGCTCCACCAATGTTGTATGAAATGGCATGCTGGGGTTATTAAATACTCTTTGATTAGATCTCTTTTATTATTCTTGGCATACCAAAATAAATCTCTTTGCTTAGTACAAATTACGTTAACATGGCTGTATAGTCATAAACACGCTTGCCTTTCGGCACAGATGATAAATGAAAATTGGCGGCAAAGCTGAAAATTCGTCTTGATTTGTTATTTACATACTTAATGTGTCGAGTTCCCATAAAAATAAGACAATAGAAAAACAATGGACAGCTGGCGTAAAAGCCAGGTAAGTGCTCAGGGGATTAATAAATACCTGCCCTACGGCTCGGCTTTCAAACTCATACTCGACCTGCAATTGCCTATTTCACGGTCTTTGCAATAATGTACTATTATTGACCATAAATATTTACAAACTTCATTGGTGTTCTCTTACCTAAACTAGGCTATGCCTGTCTCTTATGTATCAGACACTTCTTTACAGTGACTTAGTATGGCAACAATTTGTCAATTTAATATATTGTAATTTAAGCATAATTCCTTAAATTATACAATAATGATTACAAAATTATGTGCGGTTGTGGTTTTGTGTGTGGATATACATGTGGGGGATGGGTGGTTATGATGTGAATCGTTGTGTGTTTTGCATGGGAATGTGATATTTTTTTTAGGTTAGAGTAATTCTTTAATTTCACTGGACCGATTTTGATCAGATATTTTTAAAATGTTACCTATATTATTATAATTTTGGTAAGGTAACTATTTATAAAGTAAGTTTCATAAAATTAAAAAAAAATAGACCCTTATAACATGCTGGTAATAACATCTACATTTATCACCAAGCTTATAACTTGAAACAATCTGATATAATCTATATCTGAATTATAAATGAATATCCTTTTTCAGATTTTTGAACCGATGCCCGATGGGGCCAATGGGTTCTGGAATGGCCACCACGCACCGGAAGACGTAGCTTCGGTAGGCGACCTTGTGAAGGTCGCTGTAATCTGCTGGATGCGGATGGCGCAAGACCGGTCGTTGTGAAGATTTATGGGGGGGGGAGACCTATGCCCAGCAGTGGACGTCTTTCGGATAGATGGGCAATAGTATTTATATAATTATATGCACTATTTATTTATTGGTAGTAAATATTTAATCGTTTATTCTCCTTACATCTAAAATGAATCAGATACCAAACAAAATACATACTAATATCAGGCCAAGACGATTCCATGTATAAATGAAGGAATGAATGTATTCTGTATTATACTAATAAAATGTGTACTGGGGAACTTAATGCCATAAGGCATTTTCTTCCAGCTAACCACCGAAAACTTGGATATAATATATTAAAGCAGGTACTTCACAAAAAAGTCAAAGTAAAGAAAAAATAAATAGCTTATTATTTACATTTATATAAATATGCAGTTCAGTTACCTCTTTGAGGTGAGGGTTACATATTTGTCCCGTTTGGGGTCGAAAGTCTGGGGCCGTGGGGTTCTAGTACTCATAGCATTTTTAAGAGCTAGCGAGTCGTCTAGTCGACACGTCTCGCTACCAGAGGGTGGACCAATATTTGGCACAGCAAATAAGCATTGCCATCAAACGTGGCAATGTGGCCTGCCATCTGGGAACTTTCCGATCTGACGGCGAGCTGGACGGCATTCATTATTTCCAGTTTTTTTAGGCAATAGTATAAAATAGGTCCTTTTGTTTTGTTGTTTAATTATAAATATACGTATATATTCAACCATAACTACACTATAGACATATGCATTTGTATAACGTTACTATCTTTATATATATATAAATCTTCTGTGTGTGTATATGTGACTAAACTCCTTCTAAACAGCTGAACCGATTTCAATGAAATTTGTTGTCTATTCCTGAGGATTCGAGAATGGTTTAGATTCACAATATGGTCAAATTTAATTTTTATATATGAAACCCGAGCGAAGTCACGGGCACAGTTATATATAGAATAGATTAATACAATAACATATTAAGTGACATGCTCCGTGTTATGAATATGCATTAACTACTTCCATTAGGATTGTCGGGTAAATATTGTAATTTACACGGGAAAATTACGTGTGTGTAGTGTAACAACAAAGCTCCCCCGGTTTCAACTCGTGAGTGTTGTAATAATATTTTAGCCTGTAAGTAATCTCGAATTTAAGATACAAATGGAGTCGTTTTCAGTTTTAATTATATTTGTAGCGTGTGTTTAATGTTTAGAGTGCAATGTCTATATAACTTATAATAAAAGGCCAGAGGGACATCTGTACGTTGAAGATATTTTAGAAAAAATACCACGATGGAGTTCAGAATCGACAACAGAACAGATTCCGATCGTTTTTGAAATTTGTGTCTGTCTATCTGTTTATTAATTTGTTTGCCAATCATGCATAAACTATTGGACCGAATAGGATGAAATTTGGTATTATTGTTGTATATACTCTGTAGTAACATTTAGAATTTATATATATACATTTAGGTATATAATGTGTAAATAGCGTTTATATTCATATTAAAACATCATAACAAATATGTGTTTGCTTAATAGTATTATAAATGAATAGTGAAATGGGAGAAATAAAGCTAAATGAAAACAACATAATTTATTTATATATAATTAAATATATATAATTATTTCTGACGATTATTCATAGATGGCGCTATATTTCGTTTTTAATATTTTAAACTTGTTTGAAACATTACAAGGATATAGATATCTATACTAAATTATAAAAGGTAAAAAAATGTCTGTCTATTTATGTTCATTAAATTTTATTTAAACTACTGAACCGATTTCGATGATATTTGTTATGGTGGTAGTGCGGCTCCGTCCCGTCAACAGACAGACATCATTAATTATACTCTATAGCAGTGGTCGTCACACTGTTCTGTTCAAGGGCTACATAGGTCAATGTGAGGTACTACTGGGGGCCACACTTTTATAGATTGGGTAGTTGATACCATCATAGATAAAATATTAAATAGTCTTCAGTATCATCTATTAATTGACATATTTTTATGAGGAGTTAAATACGAATACCACATAGATAACAACATACGCAAGGCATTTAATACATCCAACAATTATATGTAAACTCGATTTTGAGACATTGTCTACCAAAATTGTTTGTGACATCGCGGGCTGCACAAATACCGTCAAAAGGTCGCATGCGGCCAGCGGGCCGGAGTTTGACGACCACTGCTCTATAGGATAATCTATGTATTTATATAATGTATGAATACCGTTAATTCATTAAAAAACCAGAATAATTAAGTATATGCATAATAACATCTATACTAAAATTATAATGATGGTGAGTTTGTGAGTTTGGATGTTATGGGTAATCTCCGGTACTACCGAAAAGTATATTATATAAAGGTCACTTTTTTTTATTTTGGTAAATACATAATTTCAATAATTAATCCAAAAAGTCGGCTAAAATTCTATAATATGGTGTACGCTGCCTGAACGGTTTGATCTATACCCCAGCGTTGCTTCCGGCGTTTGGTCATACTTGCCCAGTCTATCCTTCTGGAGACCAATGTCTTAGGTATGGGGAGCAAGACTATAAGGCCGTTGATTGTAGGGCTGAAGCGAGAGGTGACACTCAGGACAGTACGAGACTGGACGGGACTCGCACCTAGAGGGAGAATATAGGCTGTTTACTAGAATATAATTATCTGAATACCACGCGAACGAAGTCGTGGGCATAGCTAGTATATAATAGTATATTATAGAAGCGAAACTTCTTTCGAGTGTCATAATAGTAAAATTTCAAAGTCAATGAGCATCAAATGCATGAAATATTTTTACTTTATCTTAGTATTAAACAAAAATTAGGGATCCGTATAAAATAAAATGGAGTGACGAATAGATGAAACGCAGACGCAGCCGTATGAAATAAGTTTTGCTATCTTACGAACAAAACGTAATTCACCCCATTGTAATAAATACGTTAGACCTCAAGATTTGCATCACGTATTTAGTTACCGAGCGTGATTTATTGATTCAACGTAATAATTATTGAAGTGGACAAAAAAAAAAACTACAAAAAGAACTCTTATAATAAATTACATATACAATGGAATAGTAATAATACTATTGAATAATATAAAATTATAAGATACAAGTGGAACTGCCAGCACCGTGAGTTTTATATACACAGAGATGAACATGCTATAATTTCACTTCTAATAGATTAAAACATATATATCTATATTCAGGTTTTCGAACTGGACATAGATTGATGATGTCCGCTTTCACTTAATCCATTAACGATACATACTACATTATTATTGGTTTTCACGTTTAATTTATAATGAGCTTATTCAAATTATTTACTCAATAGTTCCAAATTGATTATGGTGTACGATGTGTCTTGAATGAAATATGAAATCATCGAAAAAGATGAATAGGCTTTTTGGCAGTGCATTAACTATTTGAGGGTAACTTATAAGGAAAATATCACGCTATTAAATTAGGATATTTCACTTCATCCATTAACGATACATACTACATTATTATTGTTTTTTCCGTTTAATTTATAATGAGCTTATTCAAATTATTTACTCAATAGTTAATGATGGTGTACGATGTGTCTTGAATGAAAAGTAAAATCATCGAAAAAGATGAATAGGCTTTTTGGCAATGCATTTACTGTTTGAGGGTAACTTATTAGGAAAATATCACGCTATTAAATTAGGATATTTCATTTAATCCATTAACGATGTATACTACATTATTATTGATTTTCACGTTTAATTTATAATGAGCTTATTCAAATTATTTACTCAATAGTTCCAAATTGATTATGGTGTACGATGTGCCTTGAATGAAAAGTGAAATCATCGAAAAAGATGAATAGGCTTTTTGGCAATTCATTTACTATCTGAGGGTAACATATTAGTATAATATCACGCTATCAAAATTAGGATATTTGACTTAAAAAAAATTTCAGACTCGTACAAATTGTTGTTCGTTTAATAGTCGAAATTCGAACATAATAATTATTGTAAATAAAATATTATTTACTAGGAACTATTTCAAATCAGGGGGCGACGCGGCGACATGCCTGGCAACCCCGTATCACCCCCATCCCAAATGCAGCGGACAGCCCCGGGGGGTTTTAGTGGGTATTCCCGGGCGCTTCACGCCCGGGCGAGTCCCACACTGGCACGGAGCTCGTCACTCCGTGCCCCTTTACCTATTGTATTGGGGGACTTCGGTCTCACTAATACAATGGGTAAGGGTAGTGCGTAAATGCATTTCCCCCCGTCAAAAAAAAAAAGGTACTATTTCAAATAAGGTTAAATCTCGTACACAAATAGATTATATGTATATATAATTTACTGCAATAATTATTAATGATGTTGTTGAAAGTTTGATTGACCTACGAAATTACATTTTTACATTTTTACATCTAGACATTGCGCATCTGAGAATACACGCTTCTTTATGATTGTACTTACAAAAAGTCAGTATCGTTTTGTTTTGTGGGAAAAGTAATTATAATTTAATTAACAATAAGAATATAAGGAAAGAACACGATAATGGAAAATTTTAATCTGTTTTTTATTCAGTTTACTTTTGTTATTTAACGTAACAAAATAAATACTAAAACCGGACCAGATCATATTTCTATGACTGAAAAAATTTTTTTTTTAAAGTCAACTAATGAACAGACATGACAGACGTCGGCTTTGATATAATGTAAAGGTAAGGAGAAAATAGTATAGTGAAGACGCTCGCATATTTTGTATAGAATATACATTTTTACAGAACGTGCATTCCTATGATTTTACTCCTGAAATTACAAATTGGAATAGTACGAAAGACTTATCGTCCACAGAGTTACGTAATTCCTTTGAATGTTTACGATCCCCCGGTAATCCACTTTGTTTGTTGTTCCACAATGGATTTTCGAATCGTTATTTATCTTTCTTCGAAAATTCGGTGTTAATTGAATTAAGAGAGAGTATTTTTTCAGTGGACGTTATCATTTCAATGAGAGCGAAAGAAATCGGAACATTTATTAATGCTATGTCAAAATCTACCCTATGCCCTTACAATAAATGTAATGACTTATTATCAAACTTATCATGTATATCAATGTTGTCATGTGTAAAAATATCAAAATAATACTTTGTTATTTGATAAATAAAAGAGATCTAAACAAAATCTACAGACACTTTTAAAAAGCGCATTTAAAGTTATCATACATATGGTAATAAAATTTTATAACCTTTTTACAACGTAGAAATGATTTTAGGTTGTCCATATGAGTCAGTTGAAGTTTTCAGATCTTCATGAATAAAATATTATATAATTCACACCCGGAACACGTCCGGAGAGGTCTTACGGTCACCTAGACCTTAATGCGAGACAAAGGTCGCATGGGAATCTCGTATAAATAAGTCTAATTCGATGCAAAGAACGCTATGATTCTAAAGTGTTTTTTTTCGTATATTTTCGAATTAATTCTGTTTTATTTTCAAATGTATTAAGTCCAATAGTGAACGTAATTATAGTATTTGGTGGATCAGTGCTTATGTCATACAAACATTATTCTACACAACAACTTCCAAAGATCTGGTCAGACGGTAGAACTGCATTGTCAAGCATTGGAAAAGCTAGCCGTTAAATAACCATGACTGGTCAATCTTTCTAGACCATTGCTGCTTCAGGACAACGCGATAGACGGTAGCTAAATTAGAGGAACTATTGCTAAAAGGCTTCTAATATCCGCCATACTCCCCGGACCTTGCTCCAATAGATAACCACTTTTTACGGACGTAGAGAATTTCTTGCAAGGAAAAAAAAACAATTCTGATGAGGCACTACAAACCGCCTTAAATATTTAATTGATTCTCGCTACCAGTATCAGTAATGGAAACAATGAACTACCTTTAAAATGACGGAATTACATAAATACTAATCGATTAAACATATAATTTCATAACATTTATTTTCCATATAAAACACTTATTTTATATGTAAGGACCTAATACTACTATTTGTTTCTAATACTAATTATTTGTAAATATAAAATATTTAATGTATTTCCTATTCATGCGTGTGTGTGTGTGTGTTTTTTTAAATAAAACATTTAAAACGAAGTTAAACCTCAGTTTTTATTATTTTGACTCAACGGCTGCCTATTGAATTATGGTATATATATTATATGACTACTTGTAAAAACAAAATGCTGGGGTCAAAAAAATGACAAGATTATCTATTATATATATACATTATATTTATTGGAGATGTAATATTTATATAGAGTTTAAATAAAGAAAAAAGTTAATTTTACGAAGTTACGTAAGTAATATTACGAAAATAGATCTATATATATATATGTTTCTGATCAGAAAAAGTGTCAATTTCATCCGTCGTTTTGAAAAAATAATTTCGATGATTATGTTACATAGATTCTAAACACAAGAGTTAATATAAAGCGTGTAAAAACAAAACCATAAAACCTGAACATAACCGCATCTGCCGGACGAGTGTAAAATTTAAATTTTCCAACAAGGAACGCGCGGTGTGGTTAGCAGTCGTGATCGCCATGTTGAATCCGAGATCGACACAATGGCGAAAGCTATCAATAGCGGTCCTAGATAATAGTTCAGTGTTCAATGCGCTGAATTTTGCTTTAACGTTTTTATACTTTATCGTAATAATTAAAATAAGTTAACAATAGATATATTAATAAAATTTCAAAATTATACTTCAAAATAATTTCTTAATAAAAGCTTACTTAAAATTATCCACATCGTAATCTTATAATCGCTTAGGTTGAATAAGAATTCTAATCTTTTCATATAATTTCAATGTTGCAACTTAATAGGTGTATATTTATTTATTCATAATTACTTTTTATTAATTTTGATAAAACTTCTTTTTTTTTAAGGTTTATATAAGTCTGTTATTTTAATATGTATCATCATTGCCACCTGTAGGATTATGTGTACTATATCATTACGTACTGTAAAATAATGTAAAACATTATTGTAACTTTTTAAATTTTTGTTAATTTCTTTTCTATCTTGAGTTTTTTTTATTATTATTATTTCTACAGCAATGCATTGAGTTGCAATAAAAAGTACTAACCGAATGGTGCTTCAAACGCAGCTATGCGAATACCTAGACTATTAACTGCAATGAATAAACGGTGCAGAGAAAATATCCCAACGTTATAAGAAGTCTGCTGTCGACAGATTAATCATAAGCTATTTCACATAACCTACCACATCGTCAGGCCAAGGCTTACACTGACTACAATTAATTAAGATAGGGGCGCAGTTATAATTAAAAAATCGTTGAATAATAATGAGTCGTATAGAATCAGAGGCGGCAATGTACAATTAAGCTATCTAAAATAGCCAACAAAAATAACTTCAATATTAGTTTATTTTTTAACTTTGTGCTTCATGTTGCCATATAAGTGATCTTCCTATAGATTAAAATACAGTTTATACATCAATCATCACTGATATACTTTAAAAAAAAACTTTTTTTCCACTTTGCCAAAAATGAGTTAGATAACCAGAGTTTGAGTGTAAATAGCCACTTTTGGTTCTATACGACTCTATTATTAGTAATGATACAAAAGAACCAATGAAGTATACACACGAATAAAAATCTTAGTGGCGCGTTTTGATCAAAGCTTCGACGTAGTTGGTTCATTTAAAATATTCGAAACAATTATAATTAGGGATATGACCTTGCATTAATAGCAGTGACATATTTGCGGTTATTGTATTTTATCGACAAGTCAAATCAAATCAAATCAAACAATTCTTTATTCAATTTGGGCACTGAAAAGGCGCTTATGAACGTCAAAAAACTACCACCAGTTCGGAAAACAACTCAGTCGAGAAGAGCCGGTAAGAAACTCGATCTGGTTATTTTTACATGTTTTTTTTAAGTTATTAAACTTATATAATTTATAATAACAATAAACGGTTTTAGCGAAAGCACAAAGAGGGATGTCACTTCCAGACATCACTATCGTTCACGTAATGATCCACCCTGTAATAACCTTTGGATATTAAAACCTGTTAGACATAGTGCTTAAACTTATCGTCAGGTAAATCGGTAATGTGCTTTGTACCATATTGTAGAACCTGACACAAGTGACAGTATGAACAAATGATATTTGAGTTTGTATGCCGTATTTTGCAAATATTCTTACTAACCAATTGTGTCTAGCCCTTTATTCAAGAATGAGACTACATATATACTAACTTACTAAGGTCTTCAGCTTATAACCTGCACATGGAGGCGTACCAGTTAACTTATTAAGCTGTTCTTTGAAAAACAAACTTGTGTCTTCTCTCGAGAAGCCATTGTACTTTTGGAGCTAGGTATTTTCTTTCTCCCGGCCCTCCAGAAATTATATAAAAACACGTGCCAAACACAACTATAGCGAATTTTCGAAAATAATTCATACTTTTAGAATTCAGTAATTTTATAAAATTAATATAGTATGTTGGATATTATATTACTAATTTCGATTCAAATAATTTACAGCTGTCTTTTAGAGGGTGTAAATGATTTTCAAGTAACACCTTCATCGATCGATAATTGATTTGCTCATGTAAAAATAAACTTACTTTATTTGTATAAGGACCTTCATTTTCAAATCTTTCTATTACAGCTTATTACATTTTTCGTAAATCTATAAACCGACCCGTCCGTATACGTTCAACGTTATTTGATTTATAGAAACTGACCCAAGTCCGGTAGCCGTGGTATTCCCAGAAATAATTGCTCGCAATTATTTATCCAAAACTGTCAGCTACAATATTAATCACACCTTTATCCGGCCGCAATTCCATGCCCTTTCGTCTATAACTCACCCCTATAAGGATACCGTCAAATATTTCGAACATTTTCATGACCTTCGCGAACCTTCTATAACTTACGCTTGTAGTACCCAAGCATTTGATATAAATTTGCATTCGTATCTGATTCTAATTAGTATATTAATAACAGCCCTCCTCCGTTGGTGCATTATTCTAAAGAGCTAGGGAATTATTAAGTATAAATTGATGTTATGATGATGATGTGATGAAATTGAATTACCCTTCTACCATACTCTTGTTCCATTATGCTGTTCTCTCTCCATTGAAAGCTCGTACTCATTATAGATAAAATGCTAGCTAGATCATCGCAGTATTCAACCCCACTACCAAGGAAACATTATCGCTTTAAACCGACGGTGCTGACGGTAACCGTCAGTTCTAGATGAACGATAATCAAAAATGATATCATGTACATGCATTTTAAACACTTTTTCTTTGTTGTTGATTGTTGCACGTGGTGCTGGAAATGCTTTCTTCTTGAGAATTTTTTTTTTCGTTTTTCCAGAGTTGTCCGGTGCTCAAGTCCACACTCGACGTGCGGGACCTCGTGTCAACATCATAGATCCCGAACAGAGCCAGCAACTTTAACGCAAGAGAGGCCAACCACCAGCGTTAAAAAGTATTTAACCCATAAGTATGTATGCGGATTGCGTGTGGCACAAAGCCGTTGAAAAAGTGGGAGTCGAAAAGATGCTGGGCGCAGTACAAAGGGTCTTCGCTCAAAAACTAGCCAGAACGTATAGAACGGTATCATTATCGGCTGCCATATAACTAGCGGGTCTTCTTCCATTAGAAATCCGCATAAAAGAGTCCACAATGATGAATGAAATCAAAAGAAGGAGCCAATGGGAGGAGATAGCACATCGCATGATAGAAAAAAAGATAAACTACCTAGAAACACCACATTCAGCGAAGATAATCCATCTAGAGTATGAACTTGTGGAAAACCGTGATGAAATTAATGAACAGGAAGTAGACTAAAAGGTAAAAATATATACAGGTGGAAGCAGAATAGACAGGAAGGTGAGAGTAGTTTTGTCGGTGTGGAGAGGTAGAGAGGAGGTCAATAGGGAGGAAAAAATAAAACTGGATATTTTCTGTACGGTTTTTCAAGCGAAATTATTTGCAATATATAAGGCAACAAAATTTAACTACAAGCTTTGACAACATATAAATAATAAACGATTCAAGATCTGCGCTCCACGTAATCATTGACATAAACAACTACTACCCCATCGCTTTCGCAATAAGGAGGGAAATCTATCAAAACAGTAATGCAGGCAAACAGATACCACTTTGCTGGATTAAAGCACACGCCGAACACATGGGTGCCGAGAGAGCGGACGAGCTGGCGAAGTAAGCAGGACTTAAAACTATGTATGTGAAAGCTGCGTGTGACTTAGTATCGATAGACATACTGTATCTATTGTACATCGAACTTCAAGTATATCACTTAATAACAATAAACCATTGTGGGGAAAAAATATAATTTTCCATTGATATGCTATATGTAGGATGTGCTATATTCATAAGTGTCAAGGATCTGCGAGGTGGTCTATGAGTATAGTAAAAGTCATTATATTCCATTACTTTACGTAGAATTAACACGAGTAACAAGTGTTGAAGTGTTGTTTATTTGTAACAGTGACGATGATTTAAGATTTTATCATGGAAGAAGAGTTGAATTATCAGTTTCAAGTTTACAGCAAGAATTCAAGAGATTATATTTACACAAACTTACTCATCACTGATTTTATAAACTCCAGAACTAAATTAACCTTATACACATTAAACTGCCAAAGTCAGAAAACATACTATTGATTTAAAATATTCTGTTTGTCAAAATAATAAGTTTTTATTACTAACGAGAACGTGGCTTCCTGCAAATGAATCAGTTGACTTACCTACTTTTCATTGAATAGCTAAATTAAATGACAAAATCTTAGAGCCACTGGAGATGCCACTTATGAAAAATAACAATACTTGATTTATTACTACATTCAACATAGATTTAGCAGTTCAAAATGCTACAGAATTACATGTCTCATGTGTTAATGAAGTGAATTAATTATGATTGTTATGTACATTTCACCTAATGTTTTCCTAATTCCAGAGTTTTCAGGATGTTATAGTCCCATAGCGTAGAAAAGTTTTCTCCTAACATATAAATTTTTAATTTATTGAGAAATATAACTGAGTTTTAAAATAAATCTTAAATCAGATGTCTTGGAATTCTGATTCAGAGAGGGAAAAAAAGAGAACATTTCTTAGAATATTTTCATGACAGGAATTTTTACTACATCATTTAAGAGAGCACTCGTGCACCCCACCCCATTCACATGACTGGAAACAGAGATGATGTCAACATTACAGACCAATCTCTGTTCTACCAAATTTATCGAAAATCCTTGAAATAATCCTATATGATGCCTTAGTCAAATTTCTCATTAAGAATAATATAATTTCAAATAACCAATTTGCGTTTAGAACATCACGGTCTACAGAAGATGCAGTTATTGGATTTACAAATGAGCTCGTTCAAAAATTGGGTGAGAATTTTATATTCTTAGGTATGTTTCTAGATATTTTAAAAGTATTTGATTCTGTACATATTTCCACGCTTTTGAAAAAAATGGAAAAGTTGGGTGTAAGAGCTAACGCTCTCAAGATATTTAGACCCTATGTTATGGATTGTGCATAGATTGTTGTTATTGATAATTTGTGGAGCTCCGAATAGAATATTATGTTTGGTGTTGCTGAAGAAAGTAATCTGGGTCCTGTACTCTTCCAGTATCCTGAAGGTAATGTTGTCATTACCAACGATATATCCGAACAGCTCTATATAAATAAATATATTGGGATTATCTGAAGTCCGAAGACAGGGGGAGGACTCGATAATCCTTAAATCCGATAATTAGGTGTATTTCCTGGAGGGCGAACAACTGTCCCAAGGTGGTGATGTGTTCCTCGTCTGCAAGTCCCTCGTAAATAATGTGGTGAAAATCGTTAGTGTGTCGACCAGGGTGGTGTTCCTGATACTCAGAATAACCAATGGTATTCCTTGAAGGTTATCCAAGTGTTCGCCCCGACCTCGGCACACTCCGATGAAGAAGTGGAGACTATGTATGAGGACATTTCACAGGCCATACAAAGTAAGAAAATTCACCATACCATTGTTATGTTAGTTTTACCATAACTAGCTAGGTAAAGCTCCGACTAAATTTTAAACATAATCTATTTAATTTTCGCTACGTGATTGATTTACATACAATGTATGTATCGTCAGCATATTGTATTGGATTCAAATAGTATACACTACACAAAATTTTTTGTTTGCAAAATACATGGGTGATGCTTCCAATTTTACTCATTCCGAGTTACACTTCAAGAATGAGAAGGTTCCGTGAGCACAAAACGATCCCAATATCTACAACATTCAAAATTAGGTTGATCTCACGACAGTCTCGTGCATGCGTTGCTATGTTCGCAATTCAACTACGTGGTATTTTGCAATTTCCCTCAACATATTGTAGACATTTAGAAACAAACAACAATTGATATGATGATGAATCATATCTAAAACATTATATGCACTACAGAGATATAGAATATTTTAATCGAATGTGATTGAATATCACAGAAATATTCAGGACAAGAATTTTCTAATATATCAACTACTTCAAATCTATCGTTAATCGATGATGTGTTCTCAAAACTACATGCAAGATTCATTTCTAACAAATTTAACAATTTTTCAGTAAGAAGTAAATTAACACCAATTTTACGAAATACTGTATCGTTTCCTATATTTCTAACTTTAGTTCCTATAAACGATTCTATTGCGTCTGCAATATCTGTTAGTGAAAGTATGATATCCAAAAATTTCAGAATTAAGGACAATTCATACTAACCTCTATGATATCCATCTATTAACGTATAAATGGGGATGGATATACAAAACATATTATTAGCATAACGGATTATCTGTCATTATTTGCCTCCGAAATAATGCGGTATTCAATATCGGACCGTATGTGAGTATTACACTTTGCTAATTAATTGTGAAACATTTTGAGGTTTCACTTTTAGTCAATGGTTATTTTATCTGATTGTTCATTGAAATCTGTGAATATGCTTTTTTGGTATGTTAAAAGCGTGGTATATCATGGATTAATTGGTTTTACAGCTTTTAATAATGAAGTGTTAAAATTTTTCAATATTGTGGTGTATTGTGAGGTATTTGAGGTAAGATGCGATACCTCTGGTGTTGTGTGTATCCATGCGTGGTGGTGACCACTTACCATTAAGTGACCTGCTTGGTCGTATGCATTCCATAAAAAAAGGTAATCAGGATAGGAATGGTAGCCAGTACAAGGGCACCAAAATGACATGAACCTCAGTTTGAGCTACTACCCGTGATAAAAATTACGCAGAATTTGCTCTAGCTAACCGAACGGTTAGTAAACCTGTAAAATAATAAAGGTCCTTTACCTTGCGTATGGTGTGCAAGTATGTGTGTGCAATATGATGCGCGTGATTGCTAATGCATGCAGTGTATTGCGCTGACAGCGGCTACAAGAGCTTCCACAGATGGGGAAAGAAAAAGGTGCATAAGATTTCCCAGTTGGGAATTGGACCATGTCGTGTGTCGCTGCCGGGAAGGAATTCGCAGTGTATGCTGGTTTAAATCTTAATAGAAACCCTCGTTTTGCACTCTATCCGAATTTCTAATTTTTTTGTTTATTAGCTATTGATGAATTTTAGTAATATAAATAAAAAAAACGCGAAACCGTTTCTTTTCCTTCAAATGTTTAACAAATACTATGGCCTGATTGCGATCAATGGGTAAATATTAGTTAATATTAGTATTAAATAACCACAATTTACTTTAGTAAATAATAATACAATATTTACACTGTAAAGTACTGTAAAATATGTAACGTTTTCGTGGACATTACAAACGTTTACGGGTCCATTCATTAATTTTGTATTACAGTTATCATATGGCTTATGCAAGCTGTAATCCGGACCACATCGCGCGTGAGTGATTGATGCTACTGCAAGCCCGTTCTTCTAAATTAACTGTCGCCCGCTGAGGATTAAGCTGAGTGAAACATGTTATACTAGTTTTTATTTTAAAAATAGAACATACATTTTTGAAGTTATACTTTAATTGGCGCGTTAGGGCAAAATTATGAGAGTAATTTTTTACGATGCGCGCGCAACCTTTACGAGAAAACTACACCCTGAAGTTAGCTAGTCAACCTACAATGCCCGCGCACACCGTCACGAAAAAAACCAACACCCTGAAGTTAACTGTCAACGTTTTAGTTTTTTCTATTATTTTACGTCAAAGAAGTATAACTTCTTACGTGCGTACATACACTTTTTTATTTTATATGGAAGCTCCGTAAAGTTACTGGACAGTACATGATGGTATTTGCTGTACAATCCAAAAACATCGGCGACCGTCGCTGGCAGATTCCACCGGCGTATAAAACAGTTGAAGGTGCGTATTTTTTTTTCGGTTGTTTTGTAGGGTTTTTGCAGCTTCACCAGACTTGTATCACGAGCGGTGAAGGTACATAGCCGAAAGTGGAAACGAGAGTAACTGTACCTACCGCAATGTTACGAACCACGGTTTGAATTGTTACCATGCGTGCATTTTAGCGAAATAATCCTAGCGAAACCAACCTGTTCTTTATAATTATAATACTTGTACACATATGTATGTAAATAAATTTAGTGAGTATGCAAAAAAAAAAGTGTTGGTTACAAAACTTACTTTGGTACTTATATTAATATTGATACGATCCATTTTGCCTTTAAATTCATTAACAAAAATGTAAAAGGTAAAATTTGTTATATATTTTATAAGAGTTTATATTTTTAAAATCTATTAATTATAAAATGTATGAAAAATGAACAAGCAAATTTGAAATACTTTACATTTTAAATATTAAAATGAATATATTAGAGGGATTTTAAAAGACGCGCCAGTGGTAGAAAAGTTGAAAGGTTCTTGTTTGTCGTGGTATGGACTTGTTATGAGAAGAGAGGAAGCGCATGTGGGTAAAGTAGTAATCAATATGTATGTGGAAGGATTGAAACGTAGAGGAAGGCCATAGAAAGGGTAGATGGAGTGTGTAAGAAATGAAATGAAAGAAGAAAAAGGAGTCTCTTCAGATGACGGCATAGAGTGACGTATGGAACAAGAAAACATACCGTGCCGACTCCAACAAGCGAGTTGGTAACAGAACATGAGGATTATGATGAATATTTTAAAATATTACTACTATTATATATTAAGAAGGATATAAAGCCAATATCAAATCTAAATTAAAACTTTATGCGCTAACAGAATAAAGTATTTAGTACTTATGCGTATTAGACAAACAAGCGCTACCGCAAATTAGTGTAGCACTGTACATACCGTTAGGTATTATAAATACACTTGAATTAGGAGTGTGCGATATATCGCAACAACCCGTGGCAACGCCACCTAGTGTGGCTTCTTAAAACCCACCCCTTTCCCTGTCGTGCACTTCTGTGTCAACCGCGCTCGCGCATACAACGCATATACTATATTTCGATACCCCCCTATACAGACTTTTAATCCTAACCGCGCCCGCGCCGCCACTAAATCGTGGTGGTTATATTCGCTCTTCCGCTTATAATATAAACTATACCGCATATTGTGGTGACGTCGTGTGTTGGCTGAAGTGTGTGAGGTGTCCAAAGCCCTCGTGTGTTATTCTAAGGAGCTTTCGGGCGGCTGCGAGCGGATCTACACGTCGAAGGCGCTTGATGCTGTTGAGGAACAGGTCAGTGCACGACTTCCTTGTTCCTGCATCCACCACGCTTCCCTTGCCATTTTGGCCTACCGCGCCAGCTCCAGGCGTCTCCAACCCGATATTATAGAATCATCTGATACTGGTATATAATATCGATATATGTCATCCCATATAAATATTTCGAACAAAATTGAAAATGCGCTATTACTACTTTATTTTGATGTAACAAATGGCACTTCTAATAATGTTATATTTCAATAATAGATGATGATGATTATACTATTTTTGATGGGGGTGGGAAGGTACCGGTGGACCTGAGTTGAGCAAGCGATATATAGAAAATGTCGATCTATTTGCTCGATAGTATCGAAAACAATATCGATATTTTTCTAGATGCACCATCCCTAACTTGCATATTTAAAACTAGCTGTGAATTATTTTGATATGTTAGAAACACGATTTACCAAAAATGCATACTTTTTTTCTTTTAGTTTAGTTCTTATTTTTTTAGTTACAGAAGTGATCAAACACTTTTTAGGGGGACAGAAATAGGCTGTTAATAACCCAATATATTGCTCTTAGCATTTTTTTTTTCGAACCTAGCTAACGCTGTTGACCGGAAGGGCCTGTACAGCTTCACCGTGACTTTGGAGGCGAGTGCAGAAGGCACTCAACTTGCCGCTAGCATAACAGTTTTTACAGATCTTTTTGCTACATAATTTAAAAACAAGTTTAAAAACGTTATAGCGCCATCTTTTGACAAATTATGTAAACCTTATAAAATATTCAACATTGACGCCTTAACAAGCTGCGTGTTCGCATATACTTCTACCGCATATACGTTACCTAGTATATAATATCCTGATTAGTGACGTCTGCACTTTTATTCTAGTTAAATTATTTTGAAAGTATTTATTGAACTTTAACATTTAGTTATGTACGTATTTAAAATTCATCAGCCATCAATTGATATTTGAATTGATGAAATATTTTTAACTACTATGGCGCAGAGGTTCTGTCGTTTCTGTTCGGTAGTGCAATTAATTCAGATTTAACGATTATAGTGTCACATATCGGATCCAGATTTTGGGGGTTTCTTTATACTGTGAATATGAATTAAAATAAATTGTCAATATAGGATATTATAAGAATATCCTAACAAATGATTTATCTGATTCTTTATTTTAAATTACAGATGAATTCTTTTGGTATACATATTTTTTTGTATTTATCAGGATTCGGAGGTAATAGTTTTCATTTTATAATAAATATAGTAAAAAATACTACTAAAATAAAAACTTCTTTAGCCGTGTTTAGTAAATTTTTTGTCAGTTCAAAATATCTCATACCGTTAAAATGTTCACTTTGCTATGATTAAAACGAGTAGATTCATATACGAGTATATGTATGCAGTGAACAATATAATTTCTTACAAAAATAGAATCAGAAATTTATTCTAAATTATTTTATTAAAAACAATAACTTTCGTCAATGGCTTCTATTAAAAAAAAGAAAATCATTGGCAATGTTTCTCAGCAGCATTTTTTTGAAATGTCAACAAATAAAGACGAATAAATAATTTTCAATAAAAATATGTTTCATATATAACCTGCATGATAATCTTAAATACAGTAGTTGTTATGTTATATACAGTAATACCCCGCTTAGCGCGACCCCGTTACGCGCAGTTTCACTATAACGCGAATTTCAAATTTCGCGCTCAAATGCCTCGCATTACAAGAAAGAGTGCGTATAAACATAATGTAAAGACAATAGATGTATTTTTCCGTAAAAAATAAGAGTATGTATTGCATAAAGTGTTCTTAGAATTAATGTGATTGATTAAAATGATTTGTATTTTTGTGTATTAAATTTTGACTATGTTCAATCATAAACCTCGATATACGCGAATTTCAGTTAACGCGATTTTTTTCGGAACGTATCCCTCGCGTAAAGCGGGGTATTACTGTACATAGGATTTTATATGAATATGACTATGTAAAACTAGTTTAAATATAAATAGTGAATGCCGTTCAACTTGCTGCCAAAAGCAGATTTGTTCTTAAGGGTAATTTACGGCGCGTTTTAATATTGAATCTTAACTTTTAGGCTGAGATTAAAGCAAAAATAAATCGCTTTTTCCGACTGATCACAGATTAGACCAAAAAAGGGTTGAAATATCGAAATTTCATTAGGTAAAAACAGAATGAGAATGCATATTAAAACCGGCCGGTGTTATATCAATTACACTTAACTATTATTATTGCTTCGTAACCCTGTTATGTAACATCTATAATTAAACTTTATAACGTACTAATTAGTACACATTATCAAATACCAGAATAATATTATATTATGTGCACGTCATACCTGTTAACCTCGGAAAGTCCACTGAACTCTACACACAAATAATTCAGTTCAATAACTAAACAATATAACGTTGACCCGTGTCTCGGCCAATCCGGCAACACGGGGGTCGATACGACCTGCACTGATGGACGCCTGTTTAATAAGAATCACTGTGAAACTGAAACATGCGAAACTAATTTGCGGAGGGTTCCTTACAAAAATATATTTTTACCACGTACACAATATAGGGTTTCATTATCGACATATATTATTAATTATACTAGCTTTGTCCCGCTGCTAGACTCACATATAAAATCCTTCAAAAAACTTCACTCCAAGATTCTAAGGTTTAGGAAAACGATTACAAGATTACGAGGTAGTTAGATTTATTAATTAATATCATTTACTGTTATTATCATAACTTTCTTTCAGCCAAGCCGTGATCCTTACCACTTTGGTAACCCTTGTGCTAGTTACCTTTTTGCGGCTAAGTGCATTCAGCACTCGCCCTCAAAGTCCGGTGAACGGTGAAGCCGTAAAGGCCCTTCCGGTCAACAGTGTTAGCTAGTTATAAAAAAAGTCTTATTGTATGTATATTACGTTACGTTATAAAATCTATATTATAACGTCGTTGAAGAATAGATTTACCATTATGTACCAAAATTTGTTCCATGATTGTCCAGTTATAGCTAATTATCTTACAGATAGGCAAAAAGACTTTAAGCTTTATAATAAGGTTTCAGATAATTTTTAATATCTGATACTGCTTAATTATAAAATTTGTTTCTATTAGAAGAAGCGTTAATAATTCCACAAACTGAAGTATTTCATGTGTGTTTGTATTTTATTATATCTTTTACGAGAAAATATTATAAAGTTTGCTCATTAAACTTATCGCATAAAACGCTATGCATACATAGATCTATTAAAACACTAAACAATGCTTTAATCTTGAGTAGATACTTAAGCAATTTTAAAGTTTCATTGAACACAAGTTTTTACGATATAACGGTGAATAGGGTTTTTTTTTTGCCCTAATTAATCGACGGTTTGACCTAGTTTCCTCTCAACGTTTTTTTTTTCCAATAATTATGATACAGCTATTCACTTAAGTGACGACTTTAATTTTGGCTTGGTTCTATTTTTTATGGAATAAGGGGCAAACGAGCTAGAGGGTCACCTTATGGTAAGTGATCACCGTCGCCCATGGACACCCACAACACCAGAGGAATCGCAGGTGCGTTGCCGGCCTTTGAAGTATGAGTAGACTCTCTTCTTAAAGGTTCCCAAGTCGCATCGTTCCGGAAATACCGCCGACACAAACTGGTACGACAAGATGTTTGTGCGAGGCAAAAAATTTCGCGCGAAACTTGCCATTCATGCAGATGGTGAGGGTGGAATTTAACTTTACGGCGCATTGTACGGTGGTGCAATCCAGCATTAGGTATTAATCCGAATCATTCCTCGGAACACTCTCTATGGTACATTCTATATAAAATGCATAAAGATCAAACGTCTCTTCGCAATGTCAGTCAAGATGATTAGAAAGAACTTGGTTATTGACAATTCGAGACGCTCTGCGCTGGATGTAGTCGAATGGAAGAAGCTGGTACTGGGGTGTCCCTGCCCAAAGGTGAGAACAGTATTCTATATGAGGTCGAATCTAAGCTTTGTAGAGTTTAAGACAATGATCCGACGTGAAATACTGTCTCACTCTACTGAGCACATTGAGTTTTTTTTGAGGCCAATTCGGCCTTACCTTCAAAATGATCATGGAACTGAACGTCGCTCGAAAAGTCAACGCCAAGAATTCCGATACTGGACGAAGTACCTAAGGGAGTGTTTTCGAACCGAATATAAAAAAACGCTACAAAGAGATTCTTTGTAGCGGTAAACTTGCAAACGTGTGTCTTCTTAGGGCTGAATTGGACTATGTTTTATCTGCCCCATTCTGAGACTTGCTCCAATAAAGTCCTGACTTCAGACACAACTTTAATCCGGCACTCGTTGACGGGCTATTAAGAAAAGTTGGCACGGCCGACGTACAAAGGCATCCTCGGTGCTGTCATCTGCATAGCAATGAATACTGTTAATAGTGTGCAGCATGTCATTGATATGCAGAAGAATCTGGGTGGGTAGTACACAGCCTTGTGGGACACCATCATTCACGGGCTTGGAGTCCGAGCATGAATCGTTGTATCGACAACAACCTTAATGCTCCGCTCCGTAAGAATACTTCTCACTTATTTGTACAATTTTCCAAGTAGTCCGTAGTAAGAGAGCTTCGAGAGAAGCGCTTTGTGTCAGACCCGATCAAAGGCCTTTGCTATATCCAAACTAACGGATAATGCACCTTCCCCTTACTCTCGACTGCCTCCGCCCAACGATAAGTTAGATATACTAGAAGGTTATCGGCAGATCGATCCCGATGGAAACCGTACTGGCGCTCACTCATCAGTTGGTGATCGTCTAGGTATCTCAGAAGTTGGCAGTAAAATAATGGACTCCATTATCTTCTTAAAAGTTACGTGGGTTTCAATTATGGGTGGTGCCATTTAATTGAAGAAATCTGTTATTATAAATGTTAAATAACAATTTTTTTACTTTATAAGCTTAGCGCTTCAACTAAAAACTTGCAACATACAATACGTAATGAGGTAGCTCAAGGTGGTAAATATGCTAAACTTAATGGTAATGATTCTCAAGTGATACTGCTCGAATACATTTGATGGCAGATTCTCAAACTTAAGTGTCCTGGCAGCCATGAGGAAATGTTTGTCAACATGTTAAGATATTATCACGATCATTTTCTTAGCCGAAACCCCACGATAATTATGAATAGATTGATTCGAATATACATGCATAGATGTGCGGTATTTGACTACGATACAAGTAAGTGTTAATTATTAAAATGATAAAGAACCCTATTAGTTCGGGGAACCCTAAAAATCTCTGTAACGATTCCGACACAGTTTTGTTTATTACGTTTGGAACCGAGGCAAGTTGTAAACAGACCGATGAATGTTTAGATCTACATCCACTTTATGTATGTTTGCTTCATTGACATTTATTGTCACTGATTCTAAAAACTGAATGCTGTTTTCGTAATAAAAATGCAATGCGAAACATTGTTTTATACTATTTTACGATACGTTCGTATTACGTTCTGGTGTGTATTTTTGTGTAAACGTTAACATTAGAGTATTCGGGGTTTATTGAGTAATTTTATAAAGTTGTAGCGATGATAGTTTAAAGGATTTTACTTATATATATTGCTTGACGATAGATATGAAAAAAGAAGATATACACAAAGGTAAGATTAATACTTTTTTTTCATAGGGTTACTTCATATTTGAAATCCTCGATTATATTTTTTTTATTTATATCGGTCAGTACGTTGTAGAAAGGTGAAATTATATTTGTTTATATATAAGACATTTATTTAAGTAAAAACGTATCACTATATGATACGAGATTGGAAAATAAAATGTGCTTTTTAACCGACTTCAAAAAGGAGGAGGTTATCAATTCGTCTGTATGTTTTTTTTGTATGTTTGTTACACGATTTCTCCGTCACTTATGGACCGATTTGCAAATACTTTTTAATTCAAAGTAGTACATTTCCTACGTGGTCCCATTTCCAACTGATCAGGATTTGATCAGTGAAACTCAGGGAAATTGAGAAAAACCCTCGAATATTATAGACACTTACACATGTTTCATATATTCGTTTCCAAAGCTATGAAGTAGGCTTCACAGCTATGTCTAACAGTACATACTTAAACTAAAAAGTAGAAAAAAAAATCTTTTTTAATTAAAAACAAAACCGACTTTGAAAGAATAAACTATAAAAATCCACTAAAAAGTCAATAAATAATTACTTTATTAATCTGCTTCGTTAGTTTTGGAGTCGGAGATCTTTGTTATCCATAAGCTGGCACCGATTTCAAAATGAACGAACCAGATTAATAAAGTAATTATTTATTGACTTATTTAGTACATTTTTTATAGTTTATTCTTTTGAAGGCGGTTTTGTTATTAATAAAAAAAGTGTTTTCTTTTTAATAAAATGACAAAATGTATATAAGGTGTGTCTGTTATGTGTAAACGTTTGATCGAACACTCGATTTAGTTCGATATTTCAACTTGTTTACCTCTGTGACCTCGCCTTGCATGAATTAGAAATATCGAGTTAGAGCCGTAAGTTTTAAAGGGTATTAAACCCGATTCAAGGTTTCATATTTGTTCTAAGCACGATAGTTTGAAATGCAAATAACATAACTATTTTTCTTACGTACTATTCCTAGATGTACTTTTTGAGATAGGTATGTTATTAAAATTAGAATTTCTAGGCAAATTACAGGGTGGATCACGGAATCGGATCTCTAATACATTTATATTTACATTTGCTCAATTTTCCAACCAAGGAGTATAGAATAAACCTAACTCGATATAGTTACTTATTGCATATTCCATTTGCTTCATCTAATTATAGGAAAAACTCTTATTTAGTTCGGGCCAGTACTTCGGCTAGAAGGTGCTTAAGTCTTACCTTTTTTAATACTTAAATTATTCTCTTTTCTTATTCTATAGTGAATTTTTGGGTCCTCATTGGTTTTTGTATTAGTATTAGCAACGTCACATATGCCCACATTTTCTTTATAATTTAACTGATTTATATATGTAATCACTTGTTATTGGTAAATATGTTATTATACTGTCATCTGTTACTATTACATTTCTTTAATGTTAGTCGTCCTTAATAGTAACTAAAAAAAATACCATAGCACACTAAGCACATTAAATCCAGTATATTTACTATTGTGTGAACTCTTAAAAATAAAATTTTTCTTCGAAATGGACGGAGAATTCGAACACTTAAATCGCTTGGAAATTATTGAAAATGGTTTGTAGGTACCTCTAGCTACCGGGCGGTCAATAAATTTACCGCAGATATCAGGTCAGTCTGTGAGCAATATTGCGTATATATCAGTAGAGTATTTACGGATAATATACTCCGATGGTTTAAATGTTCACGGTCTACTTGTATCGCATTGCACAATGTAGGTGGATTTTATGGATGAGTTAATAATCAACGCGGCCGAAACAAGTTCTTTGCTAGAATATTATAAGGTTTTATTTTGCTTTCATTTCATTTGGTAAATATTTACAAAGACACTGCATTTTAAATGATTATTTATAAATTATAATTAAATAATAATAAAAATTTTCGTTCCTTTACCGTAAATCTACACTAGCTTAAGGTTTTGATTGCAGTATACATTCTATGAATTTCTTTAGTAGTATAAAATTATATTTTGGGATTGTGTAACGATATTTTAATGTATATCTAATTAGCTGAATGCGCGCGACTCCGCCCGCATTTCATATGACCTTTAGGTGTGAGTGCATGTAACATTTCATTTATACGTGACAAAAAAAATCTATGAAGAATAATAAGAGTTTCTTTTTTTACTTTTTTATAAAAATGTACATAAGCGTAAATTGAAACAAAAATGAGAAATGGTCGATAAAAACCAAAAAATAAATAGCTTATACCCAACACGTCGAATGGTAGTAGTCCCATCCCGATATGTTAAATAGTTTTTGAGGTGATGGTGCGTTCAAGGGACCCTATTTTATATTAGACTAGCTGTGCCCTAGTTGTGATTAGCTGGCTGCGCCCGCGTTTCATATATTCTTCACTGCATTCTTTTTATACGGAACCCTAATTTTTGTTTAGTACTAAGATATAGCACTTTCCCGTAAACTCGGATTTTATTCAATTTTTTATGATTTTTTTTACGCAGTGCACTGATTATTTTCTAAAATAAAAGTACCCTAAGTTACCCGAAGTAAATTTAACTATCTACCAAAAAAAGTCCCATCAAAATTCGTCTAAGCGTTCCGGAGATTATCCATTACAAACAGGCAAAAATTTAGAAAAATGTATTTTTGATATAGGTATCGTATATACATTCATATCTATTATATCATAATTTTGATATTATAAACAGACACTTATTTTAAACAATTTCTTTTTAGGTAATTTGGAAACAAAAAAAGTTTTTTTTTCTACTTACACAAACTTTTATATTATTATAGAAACAACAGCAATTTTAAACTATTTAAAAAAAAATTACGAAAGGTGAAATCCTAAAACATACAGAAAACGGATATATTTCATATTACTCGTAAAAGTAAAACAACATTTTATAATAAACAATTAATTTACTAAGACTAACGTAAATTATCTTTTTGAAATATGACACATCCTAAATTTTGAGAAAGGATTAGCTCTAATGTATACGCTAATTGAAAATATCAATAAATGTATCTTCATAACTTTAAAAGTCTAATTATGTTTAGCTCGATGTTTATAGGAAAAATACAAGACCAAGGAGTGCAAAAAGGAATAGTTCTAGAAGCCGTAGGTTAGTCCTTACTAGTTGTAATCGATTAGCTTGTTATATATACGAGTACTTCATATGACCCACATCATTTCCAGTCTCTACTAAGGTTACTCTTGAAGCGTCACTCAGTGTGTCAATATCAATATTGGCCAATGCTTTGTCGCGTTATTTTGTATCAAAGTGTGAATTTTGAGATTTAGGAAAAAAGTTTCGTAGAAATTTGGCCTAAAATTATTGTTGTGGAAGCAATAATTATTGATTTGATTGATTCAATTGAAAGACGTCCACTGCTGGACGTACATCACTACCAGAAAGGGGGGCATTGCTATAACCTTCTTTCTAATCGCTCGACAGGCGGGTTGGTGATCACGGTCAGGTGTTTGTGGTACTCAGAGGATGATGCTGCCCATCCCCTGGTTTATTTTAGTCGCCTTTTCACCCACATGAAGATACGGGGTAGTACTATTCTTAGCCAGCAGCATACAGACATATTTATTACTTTTATTCATTTATTTAATCTTTATTATACACCGTTATACAAATATAATATAATACATTTGCAAAAGTGAAATTAGTACAAAGGGCGGCCTTATTACTAATAGCAATCTACTAGGCAACCTTTGGATGGATATGTTCCATGGAGAAGAATCAGCGGTGTTTTGGGTATATAGATAAATCTAACCTAATAAACAGGACATAATTATTGATATCAAATTTTGTGCTTTATCTGGTTTTGTTTGAGCACAAGTTTGATAATCTAAACATTCTAAACAATGCTTATTTTGTGAAACAACTATACATAACAAGGCTTATGTGACATTCTCTGCATTGTTCGTTGCCGACAAGTATAATACCGTAAGTTTATATTAAGAGTTGTCAAATAATTGAAGTTAACATCTATGATTCTATTTTCTAATTTACTGTTTCGTTCTATTTAATAAATAAATCAATCACTATGCGGCTTTAGATGTAGAATGTTCAGATTTTCTAATTACATTTATAGTAAGTATAATTATTTATGCTGTGGTTTAGGACCAAAGGTTATGAACGATGCGCCTTTATAATTTTTAACATGTTCCGTAATTTACGAACTCTGGTACAACTATAGAAATGAATAAATATATAAAATAGAACTACATGCATATTGTATAATAGTCATAATTTTTTGAAAAAGAGCTGTAGGCAAACCGTAAAGCTGGTAGGCAAAAGCGGTGGGACATAGTTGCATATACTGATTAAACGAGGAAAGGATTAAAACCATGCTATCAAACTTTCTTGAAAAATGCGTTGAATATTTTTTAGGTTTTTTCTTATTGCCTTTATATTGTGAACTGAATGCTCTAAGTTCAAGAGTAATTCAAGAAAAGAATACAGCTCAGCTCACATTGTAAATTTTCAATTTCAAATTTTATTCACATTGAAATTGGATATTAGCAAAATTGTGATCGTAACGCCTCCGCAAAGAATTCGGATTCGATTCCTCCAAGGAGCATTAGATGTCGTTGAAAGAATACGAGTATATCGTAATGCAATCG
The DNA here is from genome assembly GCA_014132275.2 of Samia ricini. NCBI lineage: Eukaryota > Metazoa > Arthropoda > Insecta > Lepidoptera > Saturniidae > Samia > Samia ricini. Next base: position 4,381,269 of record AP028168.1, read on the forward strand.
TTATATTATTATTAGGTTTACGTTTGGACAGCTAGTTAGCATGGTTGAAAGTGGTATTTGGACTTGAAACGGTTATCTGTATTAATAAATAGAATTGAAGTGTCTGTTTGTAATGTCAAAATTATTATTTTTTTACAAATAGTTATTAATGTATGTACGATACCTATACCAAAAAAACTTTTAAATTTTTTGTCTGTTTGTCTGTTTGTAATAGGTAATCTCCGAAACGGCTGGACCGATTTCGACTCCGGGTAACTTAGGGTACTTTTAATTTTCGAAAATAATTACGGTTCCGCGTAAAAAAAAATAAATGTCATAAAATTTGAATATAATCCAATTTAATTTTACGAGCAATTATTATAATTGATCACAAAATACTTTTACTTTATCTTAGTACTAAAATTTATGCAAGAAAATAATTAGGGTTCCGTATAAAAAAATGAAAACTCACTGAGGAATATTCGCAACGCGGGCGCAGCTGCGGGCACACAGCTATTTCTAAATATAATATCTTAAATAACATCATAATCATTGACGTCGTTAAATATTAACCTACGGCGGATAAATAAATGTACTTATTATACAGGTATTATATGTGTGATAATAATTCTCATTTTACTCCATTGTCGTATGAGGACAAAGAATGCTCTAATCCGGATTAATCGACGTACGCAGCTCTGGACCCCGGACGGAAGCAATCGGCAGAATTAAAGGATTTAGTTTGTCCTAAAGATTAATGTTCGCAACTACTATTGTCTAAGTTTCATGGACACTTGGGATTACATCCCCAATCATATCATGAATTATTTAGTTGATACATTTCTCGCGTTAGGTATCGATTCAAAACTTTTACTAAAATGGTATTGTAATTTTTTTAATTAGAGAAAAAAACATAAATCAGTTTTTATTGTAATTTTTACCACCTTTTTTTTTTATTCACGAGATAAAAATAGTCCATAATACTCGTATAATCAACGTTGCTTCTACTTAGAAATGAAATTGATTTAACTCAAAAACACAGATTTATGTGTGATAAAAATTACTTTTGTTTCAAAATCAAAATCAAAATTTATTTTATTCAATTTAGGCCCTAAGAAGGCGCTTATGAACGTCTAAAACACTACCACCGGTTCGGAAAACAACCCAGTCGAGAAGAGCCGGCAAGAAACTCGATCTGGTTCTTTTTTTTTTCATAAATATAATATATATCATTTTTTTGTCATATAGTTATACAAATCGTAGTTTTAATAATGTTAGTGGAAGCACAGAGATGTGGGTTAATTCCAGACATCACTATCGTTCACGTAATGATCCACCCTGTAATAACCTTTTAAGATTAAAACTTGCTTGACATAAGACCTGAACTTATTGTCAGGTAAATCGGTAATGTTACTTGGGATCTTATTGTAAAACCGAATACTATTACCTATAAAGCTTTTATTACACTTACTTAATCTAAAGCGTGGGACGGCCAACTTGTCTTTACTTCTAATATTAAAATTATGACGATCATTCAATAGATCTAGCTTGTCTAAATTTTTACGAATATGCATTAAGTTATCGATGATGTATTGGGAGGGCAAAGTTAAGATACCAAATGTTTATTCTATGAGTGTGTCTTGCACGTAATGTCATATGGTGCTAAAACATGGACGTTCTCACTGAGGATACTGTGTACAAAGTGAGGGTTACACAACGAGTCCTAGAGCGCGCCACGCTAGGTATCACGTTTAGAGACAGAGTTCGTTATACCGATATCCGGAAAAAAAACGAATGTAAAAGACATTGATAAACACATTACTAAACTTAAATGACGGTGGTCAGGAGACTTGGCCAGATGCGGTGACGACATGCAGAGATCCATGACGGAGTGATGTCCAAGAAGCGATGAACGTTGGGCAGATAGACTTTTGGTGAGATGGGTTGATGACATCACTAATCTTGTCGGCAAAACCTGAACAAGACTGGGACGAACGACGTTAAGGAGAGGAGGTTTATACCCTGCAATAGGCTGAAAAATGCTGATAATGATGATGTTGTTTATTCGCTTCTAAAAAAACACTGTAAAAGTAATATTCGAAAGCAAACCACCATAGAATTATAAAAGTCACAATTTGTACACTAATTCCATAAAATGAAATTATTAGGTACTTAAATTACATTTAGAATAACAATATAAAGTAACGATGGCTTTTTAATCTAAATCTTAGTATTAATCTTTAACAATAGTGTTACTCTAAGAAAAGAAACGATCGAAATCATATGGATAGCGGAATAAAAATATAAACGTAGCATGCAATCCTTAATTCATTAATCTTCACATCACGGAATGGAGGGTATACACTTTTACGAGTTTTCACACCCAACTTTATCTATCTCACATTTCCGACACAGAAACCTAGTTCCATTTCTTTAAGCGAATCGTTAAATAAAAATAAAAAAAAATATAAACTCGCAAAATAAAGGGCATATATAAACGTTTTCAAAATATTTTAATAATGCAATTTAACTCGGCAGGAAATTACAGTTAAGATAAACCTAATTAAGACCGTATTTGGCAACCGCAAGTAAGCAATTGAATAGGGTTAGCTTAACAAACCTTTATTGGAGCTCTCGAATCTGCATTTCTATAACGACGAACTGCCTTGTAATTTTTACTTGCATTATGATGTTTGTTGAAGGAAAACATGAATATAACGATATTTATATTCAAACATACAAGCGTTGACGAGAAGAAATTGTAAAATTCAAAAATCTCGTTTATTACAATTTATTTTTTTATGAAATTACACAGTAATTAAAATTTCATACCTTTTAGAAAATACCACGAAACAAAAGCAATATCTGTAAGACAAAATCTTCTAGTAGATACCTATTAGTGTTTCTACTTCTGTTTGCTAGATAACATATTTTAATATTAGATTATCAATTTTTTTTTCTAAGTTATATCTACAATCAGTTTATGTATTAGCAGATGTGTTGAAGGCATATATTTTTGCAGGTGAGCGCTCCACTAAGAGCTTCTTCCCCTTCAGATCAGAAAACATTACTCCAGTTTGATAATATCTTTTCTTTTTTTATCTATTTATATAAAAATTCATGTATGTTTATCCTGTATGTACTTTTAAACAATTCATCCGATTATTATGAAACTTGCTTAGTTCTGCATGCGTCCACAAAGCTTCCTTGCTCAAAAAATAATTCCGTGGCATTGCAACGCTTGCCGTGTACAGTTGAAATTTATAAATATTTTATATATAGTTTAATGAAATTATTATTAATTTAATTGCACATACTTGGTTTGTATTAATTTATTTCTGCGGTTTACTCTTAAATCCAGTCAGTTTATACAGAATTATAACGTACCGGCAACATACTCAGTTAATTAAGTAGGTATATAATTTAAGTGGACCCCGCTTCATAAAAGCACAGGGTCGAGGATTAATTATGCCCTTGCGTGGACGTGTTTCGGATGTCAAGCTGTTACAATTGGTTTCATATAATATGCCGTTGCGTTTTTACTGTTTAGTTATTTAAGATATCCGGGTCATGTAATTTCGTTCATATTAATTAGTTTTGTCTTTAATGATCGTTACTAGTATTACCTACGAAAGTAGAACTGTATTCCATTTTTCAGTAGTAAGTTCTTACCTCCGCTCCCTTCCTCCTATAGTCAAGCTATGACAAAATATCCAAAAAACGAAGTCTATTGGTTTATTTCCAGTTGCTGGTTATAATTTTTCTAGACACAATAATATGCAATTACTGAATAAATACCCTCGCGGGGGTTTTTTTTTGGAGTGTAAAAGTGCTTAGTGCTTTAATAGAAATCTCACCGGATGTGATTAGGTGGTTTATACAGAGCGAATCATTACTTGCTCTATAATGATGTCTGGACATGACACCTCTCTCTGTGGTTACACTATCAACTATAATTTAATATTTTTCAAAGGCCAGCAGATCGAGTTTCTTGTTGGCTCTTCTCGACTGGGCTGTTTTCCGAACCGGTGGTAGTATTTTGACGTTCATACGCACCTTCAAAGGGCCCCAAATTTGATAGAGATTTTTTTTATTTTTTTCTTTTCGATATTAAACATAGTAAGCCAAGTTTGATGACAGGTTTTCAAATGTCTGAAGTGATGATGCCGGAATACTGTTATAGCGTAGTTAGTTGGTTCTATGTGAGGATTAGAAAATGCACTTTTCGTCACGAGGTAGACCTTCACCGAAAGCTCAGGCTTATATGAACACGGGAAACGGATTCGAAACTACGTCCATAAACACGGTAATTGACCACACTACCAATGAACCATCGCCGGTTTAGACTACAATTTACATTAATATGATTTTTGAAACTAAAGTGGCAGGGGCCGGGTACTTTACTCGTAGAATCGGTACCCAATGGGGCCGACGGGTTCTCGAATGGTACTGCAAGACGTATCATGGATATACCCCCAACAAGGTGGACCGACGACCTGCTGAAGGTGGCGGGAATCAGCTAAACATGGATGGCCTAATACTGGTCGTTGCGGTGATTTTTGGTGGAAGCCAGCAGCGGCAGCAATAGTCTTTCGGTTGATATGATTTTATTGAGATTTTTATATCAAAGTTAATCACAAGTTCAAATATATTTTTATTATTAGTATCGGTGCAGTTGTATGTAACATTTATTAAAATGTATTGTATGAAACAATTATTTTACTTTATAGAATTAACTGTTTCTCGAAAAAAAATCTCCAGTATTTTATCAGTAATAACGTCGAGCGGAACTATAAAAAAATATCAACATTTTACAAGATATATTGAATAATATCACGAGGGTGGCAATTTGTTATAATTACTCGCAATGTAACATTCGAATATGGGTGTACAATTATTACAATATAAATTGGTACGTTTTTGATATTCACTATAAATAAAACTATTTATATGTGTAGAAGAATAATATCCAACGTCCACTATGATAAATATGTATCATATGTATCGTATGTGTGTTATGGTTTACGGGCCGGAAAACAATGCATGATCTAAAGTAATATGACATTTAAATTAATACATTCTAATTGACGTTCGGCTATTCTAAAATTATTACTCGCCAGTACTTTTCTTTTAGAATTTGTTGCAACCTTTTTGTTGCTACATCACTTCCCGACGGAGACAATAAGATACTGTTTGAAAATATAACATAATGGTGGCGTTGATCATGCAGGGAGAACACGCTGGCTAAGTGTGCAGCGAAAACACGCAGGCTAGGCATGCAGTGAGAAAACGCAGTGGGATTACGCAGACTTGACGCGCAATAATACCATTTAGCGTTGAACGCAGAGTAAAAAAACATGCAGTGCTGAGCGCGCAGTGACAGCACGCAGCTTTGAGCATGAGGCGTTAGTGCAAAGTGCAGAGCAAAGTGTTCAAATACGGCTGCATAAGGCTATACCGGGTCAGAATGTACATCTTGCCCAGTGGCGACCACTTTTTCTCCGGAGTCTTCTTTTTCGGAGCGATATATAATGGCGATGATCAAAATTCTTAAAGCAGGAAGATACATGGTAAAAAATATTTTCTTGTGCGTCTTGATGCGGCGTGAAAGTGTGCTGCAAAATTTTCAAATACCGAAATGATCACGTCGGGGTCACCATTATGACGATATTTAATTGTACATGTGCATTTCCTAAATAAAAATGAAACAGGTCAAACCATATAATTTGCACTATATCTATTTTCGTACCAAACTTATAATATACACAACCACCGATTTCCTTGGTAATCATTTTAATTCCTTTTTATTGTTAACACATATCAAATATTTACAAAAAACATCTAATCAGCCAGCAACCATAGTCGGCATCGCCACATATGTACATTTTCTTTACATATTGTGGAAAACAACGTCTTTCTGCCTATCTGTTTGTTAGTAGGTTGATAAATCGAGAACAATTGAGGTTTTTTTTTAATGATAAATTGTTTTCGAACTAATGAAACGCTATTGTCAATGCAACAATACGTATATTAACATACAAAAATATTTTGATGTGTTTATTTATATTAAAGCCCTTTCGTTTCATTTAAAAACTAGTCTTATCAAATATTACCAACAAAATTTGTGATTAAAAATTCGCGACATTCGCATTAATTTTTGATGCTTTTTTCCAGCTTGTATATTTTACTATAATTTTATATTTTAATTGTGTCTTTCTTATGTTTTTATTGTTAGTTTTATTATTGCCTTAACTCTCAGTTATAGTTTTGTTATTCTTTATAACGTCGCTATAATATAATTAATAGAAGCTGTGTCTACGCCAAGGGGTAATTTAAATCAACTAAGATACAAAAGTCATTTGTAAAATTGAAAATTGTACCCGGTTTTGTAGATCAATAATTTAAAAAAAACTGTCACCGAACTTTTGACATCAGCACTTAAGGCGCTCAACCGGAGGGGTAGCTCAGTCAAAGGGACTAGAGATTCGTACGACCTTGGCTTGGGCTACCGGCTAAATCATAAGTTCCGTGAAATTTGCCCCGCATCTAAACTTACGGTGGTTAAAGGTTTCGCCACACAACGGGCGATATTTGTATAGAACCGATCTCCCTGTAGTAAAAGAGCAGCACTGGCGTCCTGATCCGCCTGCTGTGTGGCGAAATTATAAGGGAAACTACGGGTGTCAAGCAGTGTAATGTGTGTTATTCTAGTACATACAAGTGCCAATGTATAGCTGTGCTGTTTAGAGCTACAGTGGTCTCACCAGTTGAGGGTCGGAATACGTCTAGGACCGCTAACGGAACCGCGGAAGGAGTCCGCGGTGACATTACATGATACATTAAATAAGTTATAAGAGTAAAGAGATAAAGTCTGTCTACTTAGAATACTATATGTATAGTCAAATAGTTGCAACACATAGCGGGCGGGTGGGGCCGACTGGTGGTGTTTCCATAGAAGAAATCGCGTCGACGTGAGCCGAGCGTGACCGCTTCTATAGTAAAATCACGCTGGGTGTCTCAATCCGCCCGCTGTGTGTCGAAAAATAAGAGACACACATTCAGTGAATAACATTTAAGAATAAATATAATTATTATATGCGACTAGATCGTAGGATACAGCTAGTTATTACTAATTTAATTTGCAAATAAACCTAACTCCTTTGACCTGAATACCATAGGGACCGGGTGATCTTAAAGAAAATGTTACAATAACTAACTGAAATTACTTTTTATTTGGCTCTTCCCTAATTTGTTTTTATTGAAACTGGACTAAGAGCAATGTCAAATACTTATAAAGTCACTTTTTATAGCTGTCTTAAATTTTACGGGTTTTCTTTGTGGTCCGGCAAACGTTAAGTACGGTTTTATGTTACGAGTCTTGTATCAATTGTTTGGCCCTAAGTTTTAAGGTACATCTATGTAGTTTTCTGGCTTCTTATAATTCTTTTTTTTTTTCTAAAGCTATTAAGGGCTGGCTGCTGTGGCAAAAAAATTCAGGATTAGATCTATTACTAATTGCCAATTATCTATTATTAACATCGAATTATACACAGAATATCTACTATCACTTGAAATACAATTTCAATTTTCAATTTACGATTTGCAATGGACTCTAATTCATTGAATGCACTACGGATTTTCAAATGCCGCTTTTCCGATCCACTAGTACAAAACCGGCTAACTTCAAATCGAAGCTCCTATTGTCATAGATGCGCTTTTCCGCTATTCAATTCAGAATTCTAGCTTTACCATTAAAAGAGAAATTCTCCGATTTACGAAACCAAAGCTTTTTATTGCAATGCCTTTTGGATGAATGAGATTGTTTTTTTTTAATAAATCCTAGATTTTTGTTATTGCTCTTTTTATCTATTATTGCGCGTAATTATGTCAAATAAATATTATCTATTAATAATACTAGATGTAACTTCAACTCTACTTTCGTGAAGTTTTAATTGTCTGTAATATTTTTTGTATTAATATGTCGATTACCCATAAAAATGAGACAATAGGAAAACAATGGAAAGCTGGCGTAAGCGCCGGGTTAGTGCTCAAGGGGTTAAAGTTGAAAGCTGAGTTATTTTTTCTACTTAATACTTTATTAGATGTCCTCTTGTAACATAAAAGCCATTATTGTTGTTAAATTATAAGTGTTAGGTTTACATTTATGTCGATTTTTTTGTTTTAAATAAGTTTTGTTTAATAAATTATTATTATATATTAAATACTAAGTACTCATACAAGAGAATGCTTCGATAGTATTTTTTTATAAAGATAATTTAATATTACTTCTATAATGTTAGTTTACAAAACGGAATAAAATATAAATTATAAAATCAATTTATGACTCAAAATAAAATAAATATAAAAATCAGTTCATTAGTTATCGACCTTCATACAATATTAATTAACCGACAGACAGAACTTTTTTTTTATAATACGTACAAAATATGTCCGAAAATGTGGACATGAATTCTTCTTTATTTTGCATGTATTTTATACATACATACATAATTTCACGCATCTTTTCTATAAGGGTAGGCAGAGACTATATCCTTCCACTTATCTACTACTTTCATGAGGACCTTCATACAAACTATCGGTTACAGGTACATTTCTCCAGAACGTCCTCTATCTGGTCGAGATACGTTCGCCTAGTACGACCCTTACCAGCTTGCCCAGTCACACTCGCTTTGTAAATTTATTTCGTCAATCTTCTTTCATCTATCCTCTCTACAGGTCCAAACGAATTAAGCATCCCTTTCCCTATCATTGTCACTTCATCCTCTTCCACACCACAACGTACCCTTATCACACTATTCCTTATTTTCTCTTAGATATATATATATATATATATATATATATATATATATATATATATATATATATATATATATATATATATATATATATATATATATATATATATATATATATATATATCTTGTTTATCATTTGAAGCGATGATTGCTCAGTTGTGGTCTGCTTGGTTAACGCGACGATTAACGTAGGTTGGAATCCAGATGGATTCGGATCGATCGGACGGATCGAAATAGATATTTCGATTGCGTTCGATCAGATCGAGTTTCTCGACTGAGCTCTTTCAGAAACGGCTTTAGTTTTTATGGCGTTCATAAAAGTATATTCAAGGCCCAAGTTCAAAAAAGGAATTTGGAAACCATAGTATGATGACATGGCGTTTTGTAATGACTGCCTTGTTGGCCACCAACTATGTACCCAGTTGGAAAGCACTACTAAGCACATTTCAAATGCTAAATTATAACAGTGCAAAATTTTATTCTTAATTTTTTTTATTAATCATATAATCCATTGATTAATCCAATTCCATTGCATTGGAAACAAGGTGATAACAATAATGTATGTAAGTAGTACATACGTATATAGTTACGTAATATAGTACATACGTTGGAGTTTCCGAGATATTCATCGTTATGCACGTCACGTGTTCTTCTTTGTGAAGATTCACTCTGATACGGAACGAGAACGCTCGTTTCAACTTAGTGTAATGGCGCTGCCATAATATAAATTTACTTTTCGATATTATTGAAAATGCGCTTTCATATTAACTTGTTTAATTTGAAAACTAGTTTATTTATTTATTGAGTACTCTAGCTACAGCATCAGGATCAATAATTACTGTTCTGTTATTAGCTGAATTCAAATTAGATTTTCTTGGAGTACGCAAGAACAATTCTAGAATTCAAAACGAATAAAAAACATTTTTAAATAAAATACCAACCCCGTCTTCAAAAGAATAAAATATAAAAATGCACTAAACAGTAAATAAATAAGTACTTTATTTATTTGCTTCTGTTTATTTCAATATATCTTTTATTTTATTATCATTAATAATCTTGATATCGGTGCCAGCTTACGGATAACAAAGCGGTGTAAATGTTCGTCGCTAATTATGATATTCGCTTTTGATTAATTGGGCTTTAAAATCAATCTATTCCTTTATTTAGCTTATATGTTATTGTGATAAAGCTTAAGCAGTTATTTCCATTTATAAATAAGTGCATTGGCTAACTCTAGCTGGCACCGTCTCCAAAATTATTAATTATATTAAAACAAAAGATATATTGAAGTAAATAGAAGCAGACAAGTAAAGTAATTACTTTTTTTTTTAAAGCATTTTTATATTTTATTCTTTTGAAGTTGGTTTTGTTTTTAATTTAAAAAGTATTTTTTCTACTTTTTAGTTTAAGTATACATACTTAGAGGTATAGCTGTGAAGCTTACCTAACCAACACCTTTGAAAACGAATATATAAAACAATGTGTCTATAATATTGGAATATTTTTCTTTCGGAGTATTCGCTGAGTTCCATTGATCAGATCCTGTTTTATTGGAAATGGGACCACCTACTCCTTGGATTAAAAATTTATCAATTCGATTAATTGTTTCGATTAATTTCGAATTTTACAAATCGGTTTACATTTGACGGAGAAGTCGCGTAACAAACATACAACAAAGAAAACCATACAGACGAATTAATAACTTCCTCCTTTTTGAAGTCTGTTAAAAATCGGTTCACCCGTTCTTGATTTATAAATGGTGTAACTAATCGGACTTTTATATGTATTTAATTTTAAACAAACGTTATTAAATAATAATTAAGTAATTATTATTTAAGTGTTAACTAAAATTACGATAATCGTGTAAGCATTAAATATATATTGAGCGCATATTAAAGCACCTCTAACGAGCCTTTAATGAAATATACGGCGACAAGACCCTGCTTTAATATTTCATCCCGCTATACGCTCTCGCTTCGTCTTTACGATGGTTAGATATGTCATATTATGATATTTTAATATCCTGGCTATAATATTTAATGGTATAATTTTGGTTGTAAATTGAAGCGACGATAGCTCAATATTAAATAACGTGCCCGAACATCGATATTATTTAGCTTTACTATCGAATATATTGAAAACTGTCTGTTCGCCCGAATTTTTATGTTCTTCACTGCGTTTTAATTTTTTTATACGTATCCCTATTTATTTTACAAAAAAAAATATTTTGTACTAAAGATAAAGTAAATATATTTCTCATAAATTAAAACACTTGCCCGTAAAACTCTGCATTGAATCGGATTTGATTCAAATTTTTATGAGTTTTATTTTTATTACGCGGATCTCTAATTATTTTCAGAAATTAAAAGTACCCAGTTAACCACCAAAAAAGTTCCGCCAAAATCCGTCCAGCCGTTCCGGAAATTACCCGGAACAAACAAACAGACAGACAGTCAGACAAAAATATTAAAAATTGCTTATTTTTGGGTATATTATCGAGTATACATTCATATCTGTTTAGTAAAAAAAATTAGCATTACTAACAGACATTTCGATTTTATTTATAAGTATATATATTATTGTTTCAATCTCTTTCAGGAAAGTCAATCAGTGTTACTGGTCGGCCTCAGTATGTTCTACATCCACATACTACATTCATACATCAGCCGTCATCATTTTTTTTACTCCTTTTTCTTTCGTACATACTCCATTCACACTTTCTTTGAGCTTCCTCTACTTTTCCATCGTTCCAGATTCAAATTCGTAACAATCTTATTTGCATTCACTTTCTATCTTCTCGTAACATGTCCATACTATAACAAATAATTCTCTTTCAACATTTTTCTACCACTTTAAATCTCCCTCTAATACATTCTTACCAACTCGCATATTGTCCATTGTCCTTTAATTATTAAAAAAAACATGCAATGGTTTCTAGATCCATTTCAATATAAATACTTATTAAATTAAAAGTCAAATAGTGATCGAGATCTAATTGCCTAATAAAACCAAACAAATCTCCTGAAAATGGAAGCAATATTACTTGTGTATTATGAAAAAAAAGTAGTGCAAAGTCACAAAAACAGAATCGAAGTCTTTTTTCGGTTCCAGTAATAATGTAATTAGTAATCAAAGTAATATAATAAAACAGATTTGCAGTCAACTTGGTAATAGTGATCACTTCAGCTCATAGCTATTTATAGCCAAATTCAAACTAGACCGCAGTCCTGACGAATGTCAGCCACTGATATTGGTTTCTGCCGTTTGGTTGCACGTTGGAATGCGTTGTGTGTATGTGTTGTTATTTTGTACCGTGTTTATACAGAAGTACAGTAAAACGAGAGTTGTTTTGCAGTAGAAGTTACATTTACAGTACTTTCACAGTCAAACAGTACAGATTATAACATCTTACTTAGTGTAAATAGGAGATGCGGTTGCCATGGTGATAAATAAAGATACAACAGGAATATCACAGCTTTACAAGGATATAAACAAATTGAACATGACGTTTGTTTCTTGTTATAATACGTTTTAAGAAATTTGCAATAACATTCAAACCGTTTTATAAAGAACTAGCTGTGTCTCCGCGGCTGCGCCCGCGTTTCATACAAATTTTTAATGATTAATATAGTTCTTAATTTATTTATACGGAACCATAATTATTTAAAAGATAATCAAAAATGGATACTAACATTAAGCAAAGGTATTTCTCCCAAATGCCTGTCAGTAGAACTGTGCATGGAATCGGATTTTAGTGACAATTTCATGAGTTTTATTTTTTTTACGTGAAATCCTAATTATTTTTCAAAAACAGAAGTACCTTAAGATACGCAGAATAACTTCAGCTATCTACCAAAAAGTCCCGTCAAAATCGATCAAGCTAATTTAAAAAAAATGTATTTTTAATATCGGTATTGTATCTATTTAGTAAAAAAAAATATTTTGTCTAACAGACACTTCAGTTTTATATATTAGTAAATAATAAAAAGTTTTATATACCGATAAATAAAATAATAATAAAAAATGTACAGTGATAAAATTTAAAACAAATTAAGAATTTTATTTTTGAATACGTCCTTATTTAGTAAAAAGTTGTGAACCCTATGTCGCGACCAGGACATTTTTCCTTCATGTCTGACACTAAAGGTCTTTAATTCCATTCGCGCCGCTCAATTTCAAAAGGGTTACATTTATCATTTAACCCCCCCCCCCAAGTATAATTAACCTAATTCACAGCTAAAACATTAATGAAAAGGGTTGAGCAATAAAGAAATTGAGATGTTATCTAGTTTTGTTTGTGGCTGAACAATTAATTTATCATTACCTAGATTAATTAATGTACACGCCTAACAAATGTTTCGTACACGTTAATAAATATTTCTTTTTATTATATTTACACTATTTATTTGCAATATTTTCTCTAAACTATTTGACAGTATAATTAAAGTATTAAAACAAACACGATGATGGCTATTTTTCTATAGATTTATTAAACGTAATGCGGAAACATTTTTGTTAGAAAAAATTACAAAGTGTTGAAAAAAGTATATAGGTGATTTTTTTTTTTGTTTAATGTTGAAGCCTGTGGCATATTTTATAATAAAAAAGCTAAGTTAAAGTGATAATAATAGTTGGGACACTAAAATTGTTATAAGATTTTATTCGTTAAGAGTGTAAGACATTATTTAGGTGCGAAAAATAATTTGCGCAGAAAATTGCATCAGTATTCTCAAGTCTTAGAAGAACTAGAATGTAATTGTGTGGAATGATTAGGATATCTTTCGATAATTTTTCAATCGGATGTGATATCTAAATGTTTTATTTTAAAATATTTCTATTAAACTAGCTTTATCTTCGACTTCATTGGCAAAAAAAATAATTAAATAAACATTATCCATTGGACCAAATTGTTATATTAAAATCGGTTCAGACGTTTAGCCTTCTAAACACTTTAGTCACACGCACACGCACAGAAGATTTATATAGATATGGTTAAAAATAAATGAATTTTATTGTAATCACTCATTGAAAAGAATGCTTAATTGAGAAATATTATAAAATAGTTCATATCGTGAAACCTCGACCCGATGCTAATTGGTTCAATTACTATGGCTTCTATTATGGACGAGTTTCTTTATTTATGTAAATCCTTTACAAGTATGTAAGGCCATGCCACCGTCTGCATACAGATGGACGTGCCTTACATTGTAACTTCTTGTGTGGTATTAAAACATTCTGAAAATTTTACATTTGCATAAGTAACTGCACAATTGTATGAATTTATATATACGCATATAATGCATTGTCTACTACATAAACGTGTATAATTTGAAATCATTTAAATTGTATAGCTACTATGAGGATTTTTCTACAAACTCATACTAGTAATTACAAATGTGAGCATTAATGAATTCGTAAGCAAGTTAAATCGTATATTTTGTATATTACTTCAATTTCTTCACTCTTTACTGTCTCCAAAGAAAGGAACAGGCTTAAACATAAAATCTTTTGGATTAAGCTTTATAGCGACGTTACAAGGAGAACGCGAAGATAAAATTTAAAAGCTAATAAAATATTTATTATCTGTATTTTCAGCTGTATATATAAGCTAGAAATTATGAGTAATTAAAAACCATGAAGTAGTCAATCTATACTAATAAATAAAATTGAAGTGTCTGTTTGTAATGTTAAAACATTTTTATTATAGGAAATAGGTATGAGTATATATACGATACCTATATAAAAAATAAAAAAAATAAAAAATTTAATCTGTCTGTCTTTCTATTTGTTCCGGGTAATCTCCGGAACGGCTGGACCGATTTGGACGGGATTTTTTTTTTTGATACATATCTGAAGTTACTCCAGGTATATAAGGGTATAGATAAGGGTAGTGCGTAAATGCATTTCCCCCCGTCAAAAAAAAAAAAAAAAGAAGGTATATAAGGGTATTTTTCATTTTGGAAAATAATGAAAGCCATTTCAATGCACAGTTTTACTGACAGGCATTTGAATTTGTGAGAAATGTCTTTAATTAATGTCAGTAGCAAAAAAGATTTTTGGAAAAAACATTGGGTCCTGTACAAAAAAATTAACTATAACACAGTAATATATGAAAAGTGGACTCAGCTGCGGGCACACAATTAAATAAATAAAAATATCCTTTGATTGTCAAATATAATCCTAAACTAGAAAAGTAAAGAATTAAATAAGCAATTTATGAAGGGTGTGAACACCGAAATCAGATATTCAGTTACAATTATAATGGTCCTTAATTCACCTTTTATCTCAATCGAAACTCAATAGTTGACAGAAAATTGATGGTAGCTCCATTTAAGGTTGTATTAAATAACACCGCACCCTGACACCGCGGCACCGCTAAGAAAGGTGCGTCCACAACAAAAGGGATGGATGGAATAAATAATGCCCACTGATGTTAATGGACATACCTTTAGTTCTTTGTTATTTATCGTTGTCGTATTCATATTTACAACTAGTACAATATATCCTATTATTTTAAATGCCATTATTAATAGATTTCCTTTATCGTATTTATTTTATTCAACACCACAGTCTTTATACAATGTCACCGAAAAATACTCCCATTCAATTATTTCTCCTATTCTTCTTTCATTTGGTCTTGGTCTCGTATTTCTTTTTTATTTGAGTTTTGCTAGTGTTCATGCATTCTGTTGTACGAATATAGACACGTGAGATATTGCTGTGATATCTTAGGATCAACTCGCACCTATTTCAACTTGGATTTTCATATTTACGGTGCGTACCTGCTTGGGGATTTATCCAACATTACATGAATTTAAAGTAAACATAACATATCTAATTATTTGAGGTTATGAATTTTGTTGTTGACTATATTCCGAGTATCACAAACACCTGACTGGGATCGCCAACCCGTCTGCCAAGCGTGCCGATTTTGTACCGATTATGATACAGTGACCGGTCGCCGTGGAGAACTTTGGGGAAGACCTATGTCTAGCAGTGGACGTCTTTCGGTTAGATGGATGAATTTTATACTAAGTAAAACATTTTTGTAATCCTCATTTGATACTGATATATTATGGGACTTGATAATTTTCAAAGATATATAACACTTACATACCTGTACCAAATATAGATTTGTTTATTTAACCGGAAACGTGTGAGATTATTTTCATTGAACTCAACTAGATTCAAGTAAATTTATAACAAGTTAGGGCTTGATTATTTGTGATGTAAGAAAATCTTAGTAATTCTAGAACCAAAATCTAAATTACTTCACATTAATGCTTGACATTTTGTTAACGCCTTTCTATTAAATATCAAGAGCGTAACATCAAAAGGGGATCCCATCACTTCGTTGTACTAATTCCAGTGCGCCCTAACTACTATTATCCTAAACATTTTATTACGCTTCAAACTGTCAGTGTAATGGCTAAGGTATAATTGTGTTTTTCCACATAAAATAGATTGCAACTGTAGCAATAGCAAATATTTTCTGTTCTGAAATAATTTACCATGTTTTACA
Source organism: Samia ricini (assembly GCA_014132275.2). NCBI lineage: Eukaryota > Metazoa > Arthropoda > Insecta > Lepidoptera > Saturniidae > Samia > Samia ricini. The sequence continues at coordinate 4,397,586 of AP028168.1, forward strand.
TTTTCCATTCCAAAGGTGAAAAATTGCAAAGTGATTACTTTTCACCTGACTTTTATTTAAGACGTCCTCGATTTGGTTAAAATACGTTCGCCTAGGTCGACCCTTACCTGTGCCCAATCAACCTCGTCTTGTAAATTCGTTTCGTCAATCTTCTGTCATCCATCCTTTCTACGTGCTCGATCTAACTAAGCACATCTTTCTCTATCTTAAATACTACATCCTCTACCACACCGCAGCGTTCTCTTATCACAATACTCCCGACTTTGTCATCATCATCCTCACTCCAGCTATACTTCTCAGGCTTCTCATCTCCACAGCGTTAATCTTAGTTTCAAGCTTCTTCTGCCAAACCTAGCATTCACTGTCATACCAGGACTTCTCGATGCACTGCCGAATGCGCCTTTTTAGTTACTTTCTGGCTGCACATGAAGTTACTCAGGATCTAATTCACTTCTCTTCTTCACGAAACTCTTCGCTCAATATCACCACCGCACTTTCTATCTCTCGTAACCTTTGATCCTAATTACACAAACTCTTTTTTTTTCTTCGATTGTAATTATGCAATATGTCATTCTTTCTTCTCTTTCAAAAACCATTACTTTCATTTTAACAGTGAACTAAGCGTATTCAGCGCTCGTTACATACATCCGGTGAAATAGTAAAAGTCCTTCCGGGGCCCTCTCCCGCAGCATCCCAATACGTGCTTGCCCTAATTGTATGCACTCTACCATTACACGCATTATATTGCAGACTCACACCTGCACATTACACGCAACTACATGGGTTCTTTAATGGACCTTTTTTACAAATCGTAAGGATTAGTTTAGGAAAAAATTCCGCGGATTTTTTTACTCAGGTGACCAAGCCGAGGTCCGCACCAATTTGGTGGCCTTGTACTAGTTACCTATTTAAGCTGAGCGCGTTAAGCGCTCGCTCCACATTTCGGTGAAGCTGTCGTGGCTCACCCTGTGACCAAATTTGATAGTTTAAAAAAGAAAGGGACCTTCACGGATTATCAGTTAGAAAAAAAAATTGTTAGATTTTAAGTCACTATTAGAACATGAATTTAAACTTCAAGGGCATCGGGCAACAGTGACGATGGAAATCCATTTACCTTATCAAAGTTTTTGTACCTCATAATAAGATATACAATTTACACTTTACCTTTAAACAGAAACGTTGCACGAAAGTCAACCAAATCTCAAAGCAACCGCAGTAATACATACAGTTTATGTAAGAATAACACTAATCTAAGTCTACAAATAACTTACATTTAGTGTGGTATTTCTAGACTTTAAAGAATAAAGTTTGGTTTGGAGTGGAAATCGAAATTATATATACTTAGTTATTTCACATTTAATATAGTTTAGCCATAAACTGCACATAAACGAATACAATTAAAAAAAATATCAATAAATGAGATATTTTTCTGGAAAGGTTTTTGTAACGTTTCAAATTAACCGAGTATAGATTAAATTATAACTTATTATTTACTAATTTTTTTCACCAACAACGATCAATTTAAAAATCCCATTCATATTTTAATGGAGGCCGCTGAATAATGTGTATTCATGTTTTAAAAAAAAAATAATTAATCAAAAGTGTATTTGAAAGAAGTTTGTTCTTTTATTTATTCTAAGCTCGAGGTTATTATTTGAATTTTTTCTCGAACGTGAAATGAACTTTTTTATATTATTTAATAATTTGAAAAAGTTATATAAAAAATCTATATTAACATAATCATAAGAACACAATAATATGAAATATTCGAAATTTATCTCTAATACACGTAAAGAAAACATATTTGTCCTTGGATATAATCGAAAGTACGTTTTACCGCATTCTTTTTTAATATGAATGATGGATATTTTCAGAATGTGATCTTAATTTTTTTTGTACCTACCTAAAATTCTCATTTAAATTATCGTGGAACAGCCCGACGTATTTCGTATGAAAAGAACCTCCCTGGCTTTATTTATCTCGAAGTTATTTCGATTCGATTACGCGGTCTTATTGACTGACGTGAACTAATGAAATCGATTTGTGAAAGTAAATGTACAACATACATACGTACGTATGTATTTTCTATGTTGTATAATTTTATCATAGGCATAGTATGTATATAATAAAATGATTATTTTGGTGTATCTCTATGAGTACAGTAATAATATATTAGTCACTAGCTGAATGCCCGCTGCTGTGACCACGTTTCATATGTTCTTCAGTGCATTTTAATGAGACTCATTTTGCAGAAATTACTCCATGTAAATTAGGGTACTTTTATTTTTCGAAAATAATTAGGGGTTCGCGTACAAGAAATAAAACTCATAAAAATTTTGAATAAAATCCGATTCAATGCAGTTTTACGGAGAAGTGCTATAATTTATGAGAAATATTTACCTTATCATAGTATTATTTTTTTATTGGAAATTAATTAGGGATCCCTGTTAAGAAATGAAAACGCAGTAAAGAATATATGAAATACGGGCGCAGCCGCGGGCACACAGCTAGTGTTATAATAAACTTCTTTGTGAATTATCAAGTTTGTAGATTTTGTCATCTTCCGATAAAATTTTATGTGATCGTATTTATTGAATGATTGTTATACATCAAAATCCTTGAATAGATTTTGGAAGATATTTCACAAAAAGTAATGTTTCCGCCCGGGATCGAACCGGGGGCCTTCTGCGTGTTAGGCAGATGTGATAACCGCTACACCACGGAAACTTACAATTTGTATGCGAATTAACTAGTTAGCATCGACTAATATTATAATATATATGCTTTTGATATATAAGCGGTTTTAGCGAAGCTATAAACGATATCTCGTTACTCTTCCAATATAGTGATTATTTGAACATACTATTTTAAATTTATTTAACTAATAAGTATCAAATAACATACATTCATTTACGCTAATAAAATTATGAATGTAAGAAGAAAGTCTAACACAAAGAATGTCTCTGTCTGTGGGTACTTAAATATAGATAAACCAAGATAAATGTCAAGGCTGTCTGGAAGATATTACAGACTTCGATACGATCGCTTTTTATGAAAGTAATTTTGAAATCTCAAAAGAGTAAATAACGTAGCTAAAAACCTTTTTGTTAATCAAACAAAAGCAAGATCCATTGCTTAGCATATCATGTAACGAGTAAAGTCTTATAAAAATCAATACATAATAAATAAAATAAAAAAATTAAAAACAATAGTTAAAAACTTATTTTTATAAGTTTCGTTTATTTTACTAGGGCGTAATTTATTTTAGTATTTTTAGCAAACCCTTTCATTTGAGATTCAGGTCACAGGGGTGACCAAAAATAACTAGGTACTTGGTCCGCCATATTAGATTTAGACTGACGTCATTTAGTAAACCCTATATCTTTGATAATTCAGTTGCAAAAATTAATCCATACTAACAATTTATTAACTAATAAATAAAATTTACTAACAAATTTTTACTAAATCCATATGATTGTGTATACAGGATACCAATACCAGAAACACCATTTTTTAATTTTTATTTTCTGGGTGTCTATTTGTTGTGGCGAATTTACGGAAATTCTGGACCGATTTTGATGTGACTTAGGGATTTTGGAAGCTGTAGCTGTAGTTACTCCGCGTAACTTAGGCTCGGTACTTTTTTTTCGAAAATTATTAAGGCTCATCTTATTATAATTAAAACTCGTTAAAATAGTGAATAAAATCCGATTTAGAGTACAGTTTTACTGGCAAGTGTTTGAATTTGTGATAAATATATTTGTTTTCTGTTAGTACCAATAAAATAATTTCAGGAGGATTATTAGAGTTCCGTGTGAAAAAAACCTATAAAAAAATGGTTAAAAAATGATTCACTGGCAAGTGCTTGAATTTATTACAAAATATCTTTGCTTTCTTGTTAAAAATGTTAAGAAAATTATTTGGGTTCCGTATTAAAAAAAAATGAAACTCATGTAATTGTGAACAAAATACGATTCATGGGACAGCACCATCAAAACATTAATTTTCCAATGATTAATTTAAAATTATATTACGAAGTGAAGAATACATGAAACGTAGGCGGAGCCACGGGCACATAGCTAGTAATAACAATATAATGATTAGCCTATACTTAGCTTTCTTTTATCCAAATGTTTAAAATCGGACCAGTAGTTACAATTAACAAGGATTACTCTGTGTTATGTCTACAAGAAGAAAGATTATAGGATAGACAGAATAATAAAATAATAAATAAAAATAACCAAATATTCAAACACATAATACCTTTCATTTGTCTCCGTTGTTACCAATGCTATATCATGTGATATTTTCTTTTGCGTAGTCATCTATACGATTTACAGTTGTAATATTTTATGTTCGGAAACTTATACGAAAATCGTAGTTCCAGATCCTTGGAGGACCATTTTTTTTTAGTCTACTTTAACATATTATGCGTGATGATGTATATATTTACATTATACATTTTTATCTAGTTTAATATTTTTTTTAACGACAATTCCTTGATTTTATTTATCTTAAAATAAACAAAAAAGTAATTATTAATAGATAAATCTAGAAAAACTATAAAGATGTACTCTTAAATAATTTATAATGAAATCCCTGACTTACCTGGAATGAGATGGAAGATTCTCAAACCAACCAACCAAAGTAGACTTTATTTCAATAGGAATAAAGTAAACTATAATGTTGGTATTTTATAAATGGAAAGCCATGTTAATAAAAAAGGAATTTAAATAATAAACTATTGATCAGTTGTAGGAATGAACTAAAAACGTTGTAATGCGATCGCCGTAATTGAATCCTACGAACATTTTGAACCGCGTTAGGCTATAACATTTAATTTGTTCGTGATAAATTGAGGTCCTAACACCCGCCGAAGGGCGGCACTTGATATCTCAGGGGGAATTCACGATTTATACGTAAGCTCGTCCCAAGTCGACGGATACCGTCCTGCGAATGCTAAAGAAATATCTTCAGGATATGGAATTTTATAAATAATTTTCTTTATGTAGTCTAGTTTATCCAATTTTTTTTTTAAATATAACTTTAGACATATGGAAGTATAATTTAAAAGTTTAACTGGACAGTATTATTGTCGGTTAACTTGCAATAAGATTGGGAATGAACGTTATTCAACAAAAAGATCAATGTAACTTTTAACCGCATTAATTTTTTGCCACATATTCATCTCAAGGTGGTTTTACAATATATTTTCTTTACAAGCCGCTGTCTTTCTTTTAATAGTGAAAACTACCTCTAAAATAAAAACGATTATGATAATTTTCAAACATCCTTAACTTGAGAAATAAAATTCTAAAGAAAAAAATATAATGTTTTCACGTTCACGTGTAGTAAAACTAAAATAAGACTGAAAATAAGTGAATTATAGAACTTAAAATTGTTTTGCAGTCCGATTCATTTTAAAAGCCTCTTTTTTTATACGTGTGGAAACCCGTCATGGGAACCTTACTGTCCGGGGGAACAGTAGGGTTATGTGAGTTTCTTACTCATAAAAACCACACGGTGTGCCATCCATCGCCTTTTTGGGGGCTATCGAACTTTCATTTCACTGCTTAGCCTCAGCGAACTACTCAACTTTACGGGCGGGCTCCGAAATTTCAAGAGACAGATTGGTACAACCCGACTGTTTCCCCCACCCACAGGACCAGTGCAATGGGACAGAGAGTGTGTTAATTACAATCGTATTAAAGATCTTATGAATGTTATGTTGTAAATGATGTAGTTTGCTCACGAGTCCCATTGTCGAAACGTACCCACAAAGATTTGTTAATAGATGTTCCACATACAGTTTAGCGACAACCATACGAGCAGTAGGAAATGCCTAATCATCACCTCATAATACTATCTTTAACAAAGCTCATCCTTATTACAGGATTTAAACTAATGTGGATCGATACAGTTAATTTGCATACTAGTGTAGTATTTATTATAATTCTATGGTGGTAGGGCATTTTCTAATAATACCCACCTGGGTAGCTACCACCCTCAAGTTTGAAAACCTGTCGCCAAATACCATTAGGTGTGTTCCGGCTGCATCACTTGAGAAACGGTATCTCTAGGCTTAGTGTGTTTACCATCCTGGATCACATCGTCACTTAACATCAGGTGAGATTGTGGTCAAAGCACTTAGTCTATACCGTGTAAAAAAAAATTACAATCTAATTACACGTGTAAATACAATATATGCTTTAATAATATATTTTATTAAATTTAGTAAAGAAATAGACCTGCCCTGGAGAATAAAGTACAGGGAACACTGCAAACATAGATAAGTTTATTAGGATGCTTTCTACCGTTATTTAGAATTAGTGGTTATGCTTTTATCAAATTTCCTCAGCTAATGCCATTTAGACACGGTACATCGTTCTGTTTCGTGGATAAATACAGTCCTTATGTCTAGCAGTGTTCATAATATATTTGGATAAATATTTGTTACATACATTTTTTTTTTGCGGTATAGTGCGTTAACTACAATCGCACCTGATATTAAGTGAGGATGTGGCCAGGATGGTAAACACACTAAGCTAAGAGGTACTGATTCTCAAGTGATGCTGCCGGAACACACCTATTGATATTTGGCGTCAGGTTTTTAAACTTAAGGGCGGTAGTTGTACTCTTGCGGGTATTACTAGAAAATGTCCTACCAGACTCGTCTATACAGTGTAAAAAAATGAAAGCCTACCAGCGAACAAGATTTGTCTCCCGAATATCTTCAACAAATATAATAGAATATAGTTGTTTATATCAATAAAAAACAAAAAAAATATTATTTGACATTATAACAATAATACCTTGTAATAAGAAAATTGGTTTTATAAATGTAATAAAATTTTACGAAATATTATTTATGAAATTAAATATGTGTTTATGCATAGAATCTACGTGAATACTTATTTATTATGCAACGAGTTTTTATTATTTACGTTTTATTAATGCGTCAATTCTTTATGAAAGTCATGAAATTATTAATATTCCACAAAGGTCAATATCCAAGTAGAATAATTAAAACTTATCTAGCTAATGCGTCGGGGCTTAACCTCTAGTATTATGCTGAACACTTAGGTACACTAATTTCAAAATGCTTCTAAATAATAATAGTAACATGAATATAATTTTCAATATAATTTACTACTTCGTAAAAAACCTCCATTAAGCTTAATTATGAATTGTTTGATAATGTTGAAGATTTTTTGCGCTTATATACATACATATATGTGCATAGAGTACCTTTTTTGTCTACTGTATAATAGACTTAGCCATTTGACAAAAATCTTGCCTGACTTGAAGTGATGATTTCTTTTTCTCCATGGAGGTACACAAGCTAAGCGTAGAGTTAAAAGGACATGCGAGTGGCCTTCTTCCATAAAAACGTAGTCCCCTTTTTCGTTCCTTCGTCCGTTCGTTTCTTATTATGGAAAATAATTTTAAACCAAATAATATATATCCACAACCGGCATACCCGTACGTTTTGATTTTTTCCATTAATTAGTTATTGCAGAAATGGGAGCCTTTGAAAATTAAAAAAATGTTCGATTTTTACCGCCATTATTAGACGTTCCACAAACAAGTTTGATAAGAAAAAAAAACAAACGTAATGGCACAGTCAAAGTCTTTTTTATTCTATAACTGAAAGAAAATTAAAAATCGGTTCAGTTTTGAAGGAGGAAACAGGGTACAACAAAATTATGTTTTCGTCTATTTTGTATAGATAAAACCAGATTGAGCTACTGTTGTCCCTTTCGTATTTATAACTCTTTCTTTAGGTCGCAACGCGATAGGAATTGATCTGTGAAATACTTACTTTTCAAATTTTTCGCCTACCGCATATCCTGTTAATGGTTTTCAAGTGACACTGAAGGAACACACCTGTTGGCTGTTTGGCGATAGATTCTTAAACTTGTCACTCTCAAGTTTTAGACGGCTATGGGATAATACGCTACAACCATACGCTGAGCCGTGGTGAAGAGATAAAGAATTTATTTTCAGATTAATTATTTAAAAATATATATGCGTAGACATGAAAGAGTAGGTACGCATTTTTTTGGGAAACAATAGAACAATGTGAAAGGTTCACGGGATCCAATACGAAGGTTATAAATTGTAATGACGACAGTTTTATCGGCACCTCAATAAATTACATTAGCGAATTCCTAACAGACTACAGACAGTGGTCAGCAATTTGTTGCATGCGGTTGAATTCTTTTAATACAATTTAGATTTTTTTTTTTCATTGTTTTTATTACAAAACTAAAGTCTATCAAAACTTTCGCATTTTTATAAATTACCCATAAAAGTTATTTGCCATAGACAGATAGATACGATTCATTAGATTATAAAATAGATTACATATTATTATTATTTCCAAATTTACTGTTACTAACCTCTTTCTTATACTTTTAAAAGTCCTTTAAAAGTACTTTAATTAAATTTTAAATGCCTTAAAATAGTTCATGATTAATTGTCTCCAACTTTCAATTGATAGACTCGCATATAATATATGACATGTATATTATAATATTATATGATAAAAAGTGTTATTTACTTCCCTATTACTAATAAATTTAATAACTAATAATTAACTTAAACTAATAATTATTAATAAATTTTAATTGTTCGATTATGTTGCAATTTGGTAATGCAAATTAATACAGCCAGGAACAATAATTCCAAATCCAATTATCTAAAGATCTCTGGTAAAAATAAAATAAAAATATAGATCAATAATAATCGGTGGCTCTACGCTCAAAGTTGTAGACAGTTATATATAGCTGGGGCAAGCCGTCCAGTTAGGTAGATCCATCGAGAAAGAACAATAACAAATATTTTGCAATGCAATACAACTATTTTGTTGATAAGCTGAAGCTAGATTCGGTAATTTAATAAAAAGTTAATTTAAGGAAAATAACGTAAAGTGTCAAAAAAAATTAGGGACAGAAAGAGAACAAAAATGAATGAAATTAATGCAAAAAATTATAACGAAACGTGAAATTACGGAAATTGCTTTATCTTGCTAAGAATTGTTAATTCTTGCAAATAACTTTCAATCACATAAACTCCTATCTGGGTACCTACTAATTTTTTCTGTAATTTAGATGTTGAAATCCATTGATATAAATGAAATATCATAGAATTAGCAAAGATTATTCTTCTAATAAAACAGACGAAGGAATTAACTCATACTGCCAATGCTGAAGTCTAATTTTGAAAATAATTGATGTTCAATAAAACGGTTGTTATCTAAATCATTTAAACTTTAAATCTATTAGGAATTTATATTAAAACTCTATTGGATCTTAATTGTACAATGGAATTTAGAATTGATCTTTTTCATTTTATATAAAAAATAATAGCACCAGTAGTTAACGTTTGCTTAACTATTATTTCCAGATTATTACCTATTTTCGTAAATGAAGGAAGTGTAAAAATATGCGTATGATATGTTGCGAAACTCAACCTAAAAGCTAGCAGATAGAAAAAATGAGTTCATTTTACAGTTATTTCCGGCATCATCTAGTGTGACGTTCGTTATTGCCGTCCCTTGAGGGCTTGTTTAAAGTTTAGTTCGACCGCAGAGGGTTTATAATTCAAAATCGGATATTGGTTTGTGTAACACATTCGGTTAACCTCCAATAAAAAACACGACCGCTTGGAGTAGTGCCACGTAGATTCGATCTACGTTTTCTTTTCTGAAGCGGTCTGTTGATTGTCTTTTATTTGATTATGTATTTTATTTACGTTTTAACCGTGTTATAACTATGTCTGCAGGTATAGTAACTAAGCGTTGAAAGAGTGGAAATTAGGTGGGTTTTTTTCAATGTAAACAGTATTCGAAACTCTTAAAAAAATTATTAAGAATTAAATCAGGTTTTTTTAGCGAATAACCTGGTCATTAGGAAAATAATCAGTTTAAGTTTTCGTTTAACTAGGTAGTAATTGTTATCTGGTGCAGCTGTTAGGTACCTACATGTTCGGTAGACCTTAATATTCTCGTCTGTGCATTAACTTAATTTTTTAACTAACTGTGTGCCTGTATTTTTATTTCATTTTTAATACAGATTTTAAACAATCATTGGATTCGATGATAATGTTTCGATGTTGCTTTTCATTTGCTCGTATTTTGTTCACACTTTCAGAGTTTTTATTTTTTTCCACGGAACCGTAATTTTTTTTGGTACTAAAAGGAACCAAAAATATTTCTCATATATTCAAGCACTTGCCAGTAAAACTGACTATTGACTACTTAGTGTGTTCACCATCGGGGACTACATCGTAACTTAAGGTGAGATTGTGGTCAAAGCACTCCGCCTATACATTGCAAACAAAAATATCTTTTTTTCTCTTACTATTTTCGTTATAAAAGTTATGCAAAGATGATTTTTCTATTATAAATTATATTGACAAATAGTCATGAATAGAATATACAATTCCACTATAAATGCCTTCGAGCCGGAACGAGGCAATTGCTTTAATTAGACTATGAAATGGATATAGAGATTTTCGAGCGCCTGGTAAATTGCCGAGAGTGGCTTTGCTATGAAACGGCTTGCTTCTAATATAAATATTCAAATTAATTTACCATTTGATTCAATCGTTCTTAATTAAGCGTTTCATTAATATGTACATACATTAAAATGTAGGCTTTTATGCGTTGTTTGGATACATTATGATGTAATGTTAAATCTTAATAAATAATTTCTGTTTATATTTTTACTCATTTTACTATAATATACTAAGTATAATTATTTAGGTATATGTATGAAGAATATACTGAATACTTAGTATATTTTATAGTTTGTAAGCTTACTTGTAATTTTTATTAAAATGTAATCACTTTTCAATTATCTTAGTGATACGTTTTTGGCACATTATCGCTGGCTAGCGGTAAGGAAATACCTTGTAGCAGAAAACTCGACAGTATACAAAAACAAATATGTGTAATTATATACATTCATTTATTTATTTGTTATCCTAAATGATCCATCCATACAATCGACCAAAAGACGTCCACTGCTGGACATAGGTCTCCCCTTACGAACTTCTCAGCGACCGGGCTTATTGTGTCGTTCATAATCACCACGTTTGGCAGGCGGTCTTGACAATCGCTGTAGGTGTTTATGGTGCTCAGAGGATGTTGGTGCCCATCACTTGGTTTATCCCTTAGTCGACTTTTACGACGCCCACGGGAAGATATGGAGTGGTACTATTCTTAGCCGGAACCAAATGAACGTAAAGAATGGTGATGAATGCGAAATACTAAATAAGTAAGATTACTTTTCGAAGTAAATTATAAATTTAGGTCTTTATATATCTTTTTATTATTAATTTAATTAATTAATATTAATTACTTAATTAAGTTTATTTATTTATTATCTTTTTGGCGAAGGTTGCATTCCAAATAAAACGTAGAAATAACTATTATTATTTTAATGTTCCAAAATGTCTACGTATGATATCGTGTGTACGTAGTGCACTGTATGTGCATTGAATGTGCACTACGTGTGCCAGCCGGAACAAGACTAACTTATACATTACAATATGTAGCGCTGACGTTCCAGATTATTTAATTTCTGACACGATGACGATTTAATACTCGATAAGTGGCTGCATAGTGACACGACATTTTGTAATGACCGCTGGCTTATTTATCAACGTTTAGTATGAAAATATACCTCTCGGGCTACAAAGGTGTAATCTGGAACTTAAACTTGAGATCTAATATCATTTTATAGCTAAGCGTGTTATCAAAAACAATTAACTCAAAATACATGTAAATACTGAGTTGAATACTTGATACCATAATTTTTTTATAGATCATTCTCTATATTTAAAACAAAACACATAAGTACTAATTTGTGACTACGAAAACACGTTGCTTTGTTTTTCCTTAAGTGGTAAATAAATTAATTTAGGCAGAGGTACCTACTAGAGAACAGAACGCCAAAATGAAATGATGAAAACAAATAAAGATGTTTTTCGTTTGTGTTCAATTAATTATTATTGAAATTCTCATACGAAATATTAGTTTTCGTGTCTATAAGAATAGGTAGTTGAATAAACAATAAAACTACCTAAATTAACAAAAAAAAGAAGAAAATTAATTATCCCAATACTTGATCTCAATACATAATAAAACACTCATAGTAACATTTCATTATAACTTAGCCCTACCTTGTTTATAGTTTGTGTTGAGTAGAGAGTATGGAAAAAATATATCTGCTAATTTACTCCAATAAACATTGTTTCTGTGTACATTATTAAATTATGAATCCGGTTCTGAACCACCACTAGCTAATAACAATTTATATATTACTAAAAACATTCGATGTTTTAGATGTGTTTAAATTTTTACTCTTTAAGTAAAATTAAAGAAACATTCAGGTGACCACTTTTATTTACAATAATTTACTTTTTTTTTTTATATTACTGATAGTAATAAAATTAGCACATGGATAAATTAAAAAGAAATAACTAGTAATATTTAAAAAAAAAATTAATACCTGTTTTAATGTTATTAAAATTGAATAAAATTATCACAAAAAAAAATCTAATTTAACTTTATAAATACGTAAATAGAACTTTTATAAAATAATAACCATCCTGAGTGGATCGTATATATTAAACTGACTTAAAAATGGTTTAAAGGAAGAATTACATCGGTTTAGTAGTTTTTGAGTTACATTTGCAATAAATGTCAAATAGACAGATCGGACTTCTATAAACATGCATAGATAACCTATATAAATAAACAAAGCATGAATTTATTCATTAAAAAAAAACAGAAACCCTATGGAACACAAACAAGACTTGATAGGCTTAATAACTAAGGCCTATATCCAAATCGAAGCCAATAATTCGATAAGCTAAGTTGCTTATATTCACGCAAATTAAATTATCTGTTTTGCCTGAGGGTTTGAGGCCTTATTCTATTTGTATTACTCAGTTAGACTTGATTAATGTTTGCCTGTACTGTATATGCAAGTATGCCTTACGATCGAGCTCAATCAATCAAATTCACTCAGATCTTACTATTAAAGATGATTACGTATCTTCTCTAGCAATAAGAAGTTATTTTTTTTCCTACATTCAACTACGGGGGAAACGAAATGAATTGAATTGAGAGTAATTTTGTTTTTATAAACAAACCCGGTTCTTCATGCGATCCTCAACTGGGAAAGCTATAGCATGCACTTTAACATTACACGCATCACACTGGCCATACGCTACTGCACATAATATTCAAGTACTTGATTTCTGAAAGGGATCTTTTCAATTTTTTTTGTACAATTCGCAGGGAATAGCAAAACAGATTCTGCAGATTTATTTACTGTGCCGAGGTGCGTATCATTTTAGTGGCTTTGTGCTGGTTTCCTCTTTCAGATGAGTGACCTAAACGCCAAAGTTCGGTGAAGCTGTCAAGATAGTAATTAATTTAATATAAAAAAGAAAGCTCTTGCACCCACTGTCAGTACGATACAGTGACATTTTATGCACTTGCGTCACATGCAACACACTGCACGTCACACACTTGTACTATACTATACTACACGCTAGGTACATAGGTTCTCTAAGTGACTTATTTTTTATTTATGCAGTTATGTTTTGTTATGTAAGCAGTTTCGCAGTGTGCTAGATACTATATTCATGTTGAATGCCCTAAGTGCTCCTAACAAAGACCGCTAAAAATCCTTAAGATCTACAGCGTAAATGAGATAAAAAAAAGAGAATGGAGGACTTGTAGTAAGCTATAGTAGTTTGGTAGAAAGAGACAAATAGCGGTGTCAGTAAATAAGTCGACATTATCAAGCCTCCGAAATTTAGCGACAGATTACTTTTTGCAAATGAAGAACTGATAAACACAACGCGTGGAGTCAACTTCTATCTTTCAGTTCGATGTATAAGAAGAATTAAATGGACAATCGCCATGCTAACGCTAACAATGGTTGAAATTATGATTTGCATAGATTTTACTTTAAAATAATATGTAATGTTATATTTATTAGTACATATAGATTGATATGCCACTTTGATCTAAGAAGTTTACCAAAACAATAACTTGATGAAGGATGAAACAACAACCGGTGTTTTTGCCATAAAAAAAAAAAGAAAAATGCGTTATTACGTTTCCAAATCAATAAAGAATTTAATCACAACAATTTTAGGCCTTTTACCTTCCAAATTTCGTATTCATAAATAATATTACGTCCGATTTTAGCTTAATAGAATCACTCAAAAAGACGTACCTTTTCGGTTATTAAATAACTTATCCAGAATTCGTTCCCAAAGTCCCAAATTTCATTATTATCGGAACCCATTTACAAGCTCAGTTGTGTAACTTTTGTATTCAACATTCAGACTATAATGCCAGTGATCTATCCCTGGTGAATATAGACTCACGGGGTTGCTAGATGAATACAATTTTACTGGATGAACTAAATATTATGTCCATGAATTAAATTTCCTGTTAAAGGAGGCTAAATCAAACTAAAGTACTCGTATAGTGGTAATATTGAAAATCATAAATAAAACTATCAAATACCAATGTTACACCGAATGTAACCTTTTAAGAAGTACTTCGTAAGTGTATAGTGTGCAATTGAGTTTCTATTTACATCTTCTTTTGTTTCATTCCGACTTTTAAAATTTTCCTTCAAATCTCACCATCATCAGCTGCTAGAAATTTGTTATTTGGGGTCGGCGCAGCAAGTTCCATGCGTTCATTGCCCCCTTTTGCTTTCATATCTTCCCTCATAAATACCATCCATCTTTTCTTTGTGCACCAATACTTATAGTCATCACTTTTTTTTCTTTTTTTCTTCTAATCTAGCAACACTAAATGAATAGCGATAGTTTCTGTAACATAGAAAACGTTCAATCCCAGACAACTAATTAAATTTTCAGGGCCAAAGCCGTAGTAGCTATGAGTACATTGATACAGACGATTGTGTGTTTAGGATCGTTTCACTATAGTGCACCCTTTATAGTGACGGCATAGATCTATACTGAAATTTTAAACAATAACATGAACTTTTTTTCAAACATTTTGTCACAAATATAATTCCATTAACTAATAAAAAGCCGTTAGAGTGGACGTTCCTAAAAGAGTTGGCCGCATTACCAAATTGCACTGTAGCTATGCTGTTTCAAATATTAACTAGTCCTTTGCCGCGAGATTTATCGACTAGATGGAGTGCAAGTTTCTTGGAAAAGCTGTAAGCACTCGAGACTCACGGCCCCAAAGCATCAACTCCAAACAGCGCAAATGTGCAATGTTAGTAAAGACAGCATATTTGCGCCCCTTGAGATTCTCTGCTAAAATAATTGCGTTACCCTTCCAAGAGATAAATGAAAATATGTTTACGCTTCACCATAATATAATAGTAATCAGAGTCGTTACGTATATGCGATGTATTACGTATGCATCCTTAAGCATACTACAGCTAGCTCGGCAGACATTGTTCATAACTACCTTAACTCTTACCTCATCCGTTAAGAAGCGCAATGAATTTGTATAATTTAAACTAGTTAACTCAAGACTATTGCAATACGCCTCAGTATTCTGCGATAATGAGTGAAGATAATGATAATAGTGAGTCCCCTTAAAGTGGGACTCGAACCGCCATCTTCCGTCCATGATAAGGCCCAGATATTTCATCTGGGCCTTAACCCGGATCCGGTGCCCCCCCACCGAGATGCTCGCCCCAGGGGGCGGCCCATGCCGAGGACCATGGAACAACAGGGCCTCGGTCTTTTCGGCCGCTACCCTGAGCCCGAGCATCTCGATGCGCTTGACCACCAGGGCTACTCCCATCGTGGCCAAGCGCGCCACCTCCTCCCACCTCCCCCCCGGGCTACGACAAGGGTGTCGTCCGCATAACAGATCAGGCGCACCCCACTCGGAAGTGCGCCCCGGACGACCCAGTCGTAGCCCATGTTCCACAGGAGTGGTCCGAGCACCGACCCCTGTGGAACCCCGCAGCCCGCCGGACGATCGACGATGACGCCTTGACTGTCCATAAAGGACACCTCCCTCCCTCGGAGATAGTCCTCCAACAGCCTCCTCAGATAGTGGGGCACTCCAAAGAACCGGAGCGCCTCCACTATCACTGGGTTGAGCACTAACCTGGCGTTTACTTTCCATTGTTTTCCTATTGTCGTCCTATTGTTTCATTTTTATGGGTAATCGACAGATTAGTAATATAGTAGATTAATTGATATTACAAGACATTTTTTTTTTTTTGCATAACGAAACAATAATAAAATTGGAATTTTATAACCTACAATTTTAATATAGAAACATTGTACTTTTTCACTGACTTTTTATAAAATCATTACAGTTTATAACATTTATTTATTTTTAACATTTTTTAATCAAATCAACTATTAGACACAAAACCGACAAGAATGAAATAAATAGCACGTTCATATAAATGTTGATATTAGGTTCGAGAATTTTGTTTAATATGTCGATTACCAATAAAAATGAGACAATGGGAAAACAATAGAAAGTATCTTAGTACTAATTTTTTTTTTTTGGAAAATAATTAGAGTTCCCTACAATAAAATCATAACGCAGTTAAGAACATTTGAAACGCGGGCGCAGCCGCCGACTCACTGCTGGTAGATTATAAAATATTAGATAACATGGTCGTTCTCAGCTGATTACAACAGTTAGATATACAATCGTCAGCATTCAAGACTGCTGGCTTATTCATGAAATTCCATTTAATTCTGTATTGAATCTCTAATTCAGACTAAATTTAATTAATCTCACACATTTTTAGATAGTATATTTTTTACGTAAGTTACCGTTGACTTCATTTCGAAATACTTTTCCAGAAAACGTTGAATTACTGTTTAATATACTGGTAGTTTAAGAATGTATTGTTTATTCTCATTTGAAATGTAAATCATTATTCATAATATAGATTCAACTTATTATAAACTGAAAAAAGAAAAACATCAATTTTTATTTTTCCTTGCGTCGACGTTAAAATTACAATGTTTTATTAAAAAGAGTGACGCAATATCCATTACACAGATAACCTCGAAAGGCGACTACGGAACGAACTATATGGAAAATTGGCGTCAGCCGTGCCCTGAGGGAATACTGTGTACTGTGGTTACGTTGCAGCTTTAATTACAGTATCCCTTATGCTGTACACAAATACACACAGACGTGTACAGGGAACATTGCAGAAATTGCACGGCTTTGATGTAAAATTTAATTTCACCAGTACTAATAGCGTCCCTAATGTAAATACTTTTGAGTGTTGAATCACTGGGTAAAAGCTTTGCGTTTCATTTGATTGTAGTGTTAAATTTTAACAACATAATTTATTCTTTTTGAGATAACAAGAATGTGAAAAATTATATTTAATATCAATATCTCCCTCCCATTATCCGATTTTTATTTGGATCGACCCAACATTTCTTCCTCTTTCATTCATCTGTGTTTGAGATCATACCAACATTCACTCTCTTTATATCATCTTTCACACAGTCCATACATCTTTTCTTTGTACTTCCACTTCCCTATACTCACCGTTAATTTGATTTAATTTGAGTGATTAAGTGTCAATGTCAAAGTACCGCCTGAACAGTGAAATTTTTCTGTAGTTGAAATAATAAAATATAATATTTCTGTCGCGTAACTCCTCAATAGTATGATCATCGATGGATATAGCTTGTGTTCAGTATCTAGTGTATCCCTTGTTCACGTGTTTTGTAACTGATCGCGTATAATCTACCACCGAACGGACGTAACGGTCATTTGTACCAATGAGTCCTCTCGACGCTATTTTTGAATTTGACGTATGACAAAACGTCATTACGTAAGCGACTGTTCGACGGCTAAGTAGGTTAATGGCTTCGCCACACAGCGGGCAGCACTGGACGCCAACGCGATGTTTATATAGAAGGACATCGCGTTGACGCGAGCCGTGTGAGACCTGTTCTATAGTAAAATCGCGTTGGCGTCCTTACCCCTCCGCTGTGTGGCGAAACCATAAGAGTGTTGTGCGCTGTGCTTAGAACAGTTGTTGATAAGCCACGAAACTAACGACACCTCAAAAGAAGCAAAGTGAGTGGATTTTAGTTATCAGTAGCAAACCTTATTGCGACTTGCGGTACACTGAACACGCCAATGAATGAGCCATACCACGAAATCAAACAGGTTGAACTCCACGTATCATATCCAACAATTAATCTGCGATGAAGAAAAACATGATGATAAACTGTAGCATTGAGATCTATGTTCAGCAGTGTCTTTCGGTTGACTTGATAGATGGTGCTAGGATATTTTCTAATACCTAATTCATAGATTTTATCCTCGAGTTTGGAAATCCGTCCTCAAGCTACTATATCCCCCCATCAGTGATTTTCATGCACTAACACAACATGCATTGCACTGCACCCTACACTGCTGCACTTGGATACATGGATTTTTCACGATCTTGATATCCGTAGTTTCCCCTAACCACCACAGGCTTAACAAAAAGGTGATTTCTGCAAAATTTACGTCGCAGTTAGTAGCATAAACTGAGGTCCGTACCATTTTAGTGCCTTTGCTCTAGCTACCACTCTCCAGGCTTAGCGCTTTCAGCGCTCGCCCTACAAGTTCGGTGAAGGTGTCAAGGCCCTTCCGATCAATAGCTTTTCGTCAGGTTGAAAAAACAATTTACTGGTTTAGGTAATCCCTATTTAACAATTATTCCCATCAGATGTTATTATATCCAAGTGCTGTCCTATACGTTATATGTTGGTAGGTATACGAATTGAAATCTATATTTATAATTAATAATTAATTAAATTGGATTGGAGTGGCTGTTTATAATGTCAAATTTATTTTTATTATTTTAGATATCAATGTATATACGATACCTATAGCAAAAATAGAACTTTTAATATTTTTTTTGTCTGTCTGTCTGTTTGTAATGGATAATCTCCGGAACGGCTGGAAAAATTTGGACGGAACTTTTTTGGTAGATAGCTGAAGTCACTCTGGGTAACATAGGGTACTTATAATTTTCGAAAACAATTAGGGTTCCGCGTAAAAAATTAAAACTCATGAAAAATTGAAAAAAATCCGATTCAATGCACAGCTTTACGGGCAAGTGCTCTAATTTATGATAAATATTTTTACTTTATCTTAGTACTAATTTTTTTTCGGGAAAATAATTACGGTTCAGTATACAAAAATTAAAACGCAGTGAGGCGGACAGATAGTTAATAATAAATTAAGAGGTCAACAGGTATTATAGAGAAGGAAAAATACTATTGTATGAGCACTAAAGGAAGTTATTTAAAAGAGACGCTTTTGCAGTAATTGAAACTGTAAGTACTAGTTATCCAATTACAATAGTACTAGGTTAGTCGGAGTCGAGACTTTAATTAAACTAAGCGACTCACTTACCGTGAGACTCAGACTCTGCATAGGTAATTACGTACTGATAAAGATAAGAGACATTAAGTTTATAGGCCGTGAACTGTTTCGATTTCATATAAAAGTGACGGAATAGTTTTTTACTATTAAATAATGTAGGACCCATACAGTAACAGTTTTTTTTAAAGGTACGTTTTTTGTACCAAGCTAATGAAAAACAGGGACGATGTTAAGTGTGGCCATTTTAGCCTATGTATGCTTGCGACACCAGAAGTATCACATATTGCAGACGTTCTCCAAAATTCTTTCACGTCCTTCTTGAAAACCCCTATACTGTACTTCCCTGAAAAAAAAATCCGGAACAGGGAGCTCATTCCACATTCAGGTCGTTTGCGGGAGGAAATTCTTCTGAAACTGCACTATCTATGACCATTTACGCTACAAAATATAAGGATGAACTCTCTGCCGATGGTGAGCCGTACGATGGTAGAAAGTGGAGGTCGACATTATGTCGAACTCTATTAAAATAAGAAGAGAGATAAAGAAGATAGGCAAGAGAGCGATAGATTGATTGGGTGACTACATATACTAAAATGAGCGCATTTTTTTGGTAAAAAAAAACCATCGTTTTGATACTAAAGCAATGGCGGCCTGAGTAGCTATTACATTGAAAACAACATTTTTATACAATAAAATCAAATACGTTTTGATAGACGTTTGATTTTGATGACGTTCAGATTGCATCACTTTTGAACCAGTTCTTCCAAGCTTATCGACTTCATCGTTACGATATATGAAATTGTGGTGTCTGGAAGAATGGTAAAGTTCCCTAAAACTAAGGCGCAAAAGACATTTAAATTAATAAAGAAATTTTAGTCTAGTCAGACTAAATCTGATAAGTTGTGAGCAATCAGAACAGGCTCCCCTGTCTTGTGTAAGAGCAGGCTTCTACTTCGATTAAAAAAAAATATTATGGTCAACGTTATAAAATAAAGCAAAATTGGGTTACACTAATTGTAACTCAAAACCGTTTGTGCATGTTTTTATGATGTCTGTTTTTTTTAATTTGTCTCCGTCCCAATTAGCAGATTTTATTTTTTTAAATCTTAATAATTTTTTGTAACTTAGATAATTAGAACATTTTATTACTCAAAATAAAATAAACATTTCTGTATTTTTATTATACATAACATAATCTCACGCTTGTTATCCCCCAAGGGTTAAGCAGAGGTGAAATAGCGAACTACACCACCCACATTTCGCCGAGATTAGATCCGTCCCAGATCTGACAGGGGGCGAGCCTGTTGCCATATCGGGCACAAATTTCAGACACCGGGATGATACTAAGTAGAAAAACCCAATATCATTTGACCCGACCCGGGGATCGAACACGATACCTCAGAACGACAGTCGTACCGTAATATAACTGCGCCAACGAGGCATTTTTATTATAGCTCTGCAAAATTACTGGTCTTTCATCTGATGTTAAAAAATTAAAATTAAATATTCTTTATTCAAATCCGACCCTGAGAAGGCGCTTATAGACGTCAAAACACCACTACCGTCGGTACGGAAAACACCCCAGCCAAAAAGAGCCGGCAAGAAAGTACATCTGGGTTTTTTAATAAAATGTTTTTATGTATTAGTTGTACCATCCACAGTTAAAGACGGTATTAGCGAAGGGGTGTCATTTCCTGACATCGCTATCGTTCACGTAATGGTCCAATCTATAGTAACCTTTGGATATTCAAACTGGCTTGTTATAGTGCTTACACTTATTGTCAGGTAGTTCGGTAACCTGACACTATTACCTAAAAAGCTTTTATTAGATATACTAAGCCTAAAGCATAGCCTAGCCTAGCCTTAAAACGTTTACGGCGTCATCATTCCAGCATCCATCTACCACGACTAAAATTTCTAGGTATCTCTAGAATATACACTTGTTGAAATAGGAATCTGACGCGTTTCACTGCAATTGGTTTTTCACAAGCGATGGTCGTGTCTAAACTAAATCCTTATAGTGAAATAGTAAAATAGGTAACATTAAGTTCAGAATAATTATTCCCTGAACACTAGTAGTACTATAGTTAGCCTTTTACTAAAGCATCTAATTTAAGTTAGGATTCAATTAAAAACTTTCGTGTTACAGTGGCACAATGTAACTTTATAGTTCTAACAACGTTTTATTATAGAGAATGCTATTACACGAAAAGACATTATAATATTAAGTAATAAAAATAGTACAATATAATTTTAAAGTGATCTTGTAATATTGTGTACACCTTTTTTATCCGCCTAGTTATTATTTTTTGCGTTTGGTCACAATCTTTAATGATGAAGTTAGAATTCGTTCTCTAAGAAAGTTGCCTCAATCATAGGAGGATTACAAAATAATTTCCCTCCGTATCCTCTTGGAACTGCAATATGCTTAACTTCGACAGGACTTGAATTTAGCTTATTATTCTTTCTGTCTGATAAGATCCACCTTTCCCAAAGATCCAATAACAAATACAAAATGTTGGTTTCAGTATTAATTTATTATTTCTTATCGATCATCTTTACGTAAGATAATAATCCATTATCTATTTTAATTTAGTTTTAGGTATATTTTTTATTATATTCGGACGTAATAACTTATCTATAAAAAAACAAGAAAAAAATGACGAGGATATCGTTTTTGGAATCAATTTGGATTCACGAGATAAATCAGTAAATATCCAAATGAACGCATCCACAAAATGAATGGAATTAAACAATTATTTAAATGACTCGGTGAAATGCGAATGATATGCAAATCGCGAAAATGCTTTGTTCCAGTACGTCCCGCAAGCGCTAATGCGAATTAATTGTCCCGTCATTCTACTTTAGATAACATATTTATCGGTGACACACAGATGTACTGATCCAAACAAAAGATTAATTTAGATAAAAATTCTATACATTATGCTTCTAATTATGAAGTTTGTTTACATTTACATATACTTAGGGCAATGCGAGATTCTAAACTTGTGCTAGTTACTTTTTGCGGCTTAGTGCTTTCAGCACTCGCCTCCAAGGTCAGGGTGAAGCAGTAAAGGCCCTTCCGGTCAACAGCGTTATCTAGATAGAAAAAAAAGAGATTCTAAGCTTTCTAACTTTTGTTAAAGATTTATAAATGTTCTTTTTTAAGTGAAATATCAAAACGTCTTAGCAATTAACCAATTTGTATTTCGTGACGTGAAAAGCAACTGATAATGTTCCACAGGATTTTAAAAAACAACATGAATATATAGACAGTTTAAATGAGATACTGTTATAGATCGATACAGCTTAACTGGAAGATGAGATAGAGCGCGTGAGAATGGGCCCAACGTAGTTAACACGTAGCTACTGACGCGCACTAATGTACCATTGAACAGGGTTGGCTGTATCAGCATTATTTTTCCCATATTCGCTATCAATTTATAAAATAACTAGTTGTATGCTACCAGCTCCATCCGCGTTTTAAAATAAACATTAAAAAATAACATTTTGATGGTGCTGACCGATGATTCGATAATCATATTTTGAATCATTTTTCCCCCCCTTTTACGTGTTTAATTTTTTTTTTTTTTTACGGAACATTAATTATTGTCCAAAAAAAATTTTGATACTAACAGAAAATAAAGATATTCCTCATAAATTCAAAAATCGTATAACGGTGTATTGTATTGGATTTTATTCAAAATTTCATTAATGTTAATTTTTTTACGCGGTATACTAATTATTTCGAAAAACAAAAGTACCCTAAGTTACGCGGAGTAACTTGAGCTATCTACCAAAAAAGTCCTAACCAAATTAGTCTAGCCGTTCCGGAGATTAGTCGGGCAAACAGAGAGACCGTAAAAAAAAATTGTGTATTTGATGTAGGAGTCGTATGTATGTTCATATATATTTAGTAAAAAGTTGTTATTTTTATGTTTCAAACAGACACTTAAATTTTATTGATTAGTATGGATAACCTATTTAGGTTACTCATATTAATATATTCATCGAAACTGGTTTCACGGGATGATAGAGCCTGACTGGATTGCAATTGCCGTACACATGTGAAAAATCCGTCATAGTGACCTGTTAATGCGCATAGTGTTCTGGGATCAGCAAATGAATATCCAGATTTACCAAGATGCTTTAACCGTGGTGGATATAGAACTGTAATTTATTTAACATTAGATGAAGTTCATCATCAGGTGCCATCTTCCATACAACCGAAAGACGTCCACTTCTGGACATATGTCTCCCACAAATATCTCCACAACGACAGGTCTTGCGCCACCCGCATCCAGTGGATCTTCACCAGGGCGTCGGTGCACCTAGTCGGGGGCCTTCCGACGCTGCGAGTTCGAGTGCGTGGTAGTCATTCGAGAACCCATTGGCCCCATCGGGCATCGGTTTCGAGAGCAAGGTGCCCAGCACCTTTACTAATTCTTCAGACAATGTCGGTTACTTTGGTTCTTCCGCGGATCTCCTTATTCCAGATTCGATCACGCAGTGAAATTCGGAGCATAGCTCTCTCTCTCTCTCCATTGCCCTTTGATCAACTTTTTAACAGACTTCAAAAAGGAGGAGGTTATCAGTTCGTCTGTTTGTTTTTTTTTTCGTATGTTTGTTACTCGATTTCTCCGTCATTTGTAGACCGAATTGCAATTGTTTTTAAAAATAGAAAGAGTACACTTCCGATGTGTTCTCATTTCCACCAGATCAGGATCTAATCAGTGGAACTCAGGGAAATTGAGAAAAACCCTCGTATATTATAGACACTTAGACGTGTTTCATATATTTGTTTCCAAAACTATGAAGTAGACTTCACAGCTATACCTAAGAGTACAAACAAAAAGTAGAATTTGTTTTTTAAATTAAAAACACTACCGACTTCAAAAGTATACACTATAAAAAGGCACTAAAAAGTCAATAAATAATATTTTTTTTTAATCTGCTTCGTTAATTTTGGAATCGGTGCCAGCTAGCTATCACAGTTACATATAAACTTCATAAAGGACTTGGGTGATTTTAAAGAACAATTAACAAAAAACGAATATAATTATCGACGTACATTTACACCACTTTGTTATCCGCAAGCTGACAACGATTTCAAACATTATCGAAGCAGATTAATAAGTAATTGTTTATTGACTTTTTAGTGCCTTTTATAGCGTATACTTTTAAAGTCGGTTTTGTTTTTAATTAAAACAGTTTTTTTAGCTTTCCTATTAGGTTAATTATCAGCGAACACGTTTCAATATGTCATCACTGGTCATAGATTTTGGCAAGCCAGCAAAAAAAAAAAACACTTTAAACTATAAGTTAATCTAAACTATAGTTGAAAGTTGAATGATATAGGTGAAGACGAAAAATAATATGTTTCAAAAGGATTAGCTATGTCATTGACTGAGGTAAACACGAATTTCAATTTAAAATTATTTTAAAACGGATAAATGTTTCTGACGATAAACGCAATTTATACCATCGTTACATACTTATAATTAAAAATGAATTTAGGAATTATAACGTAGTGTAATAGTTCTAAATTAGTTAGTGAGTATTAAGGCAATTAGAATGAATACGGTCCTACACGTTACACCCTAATGTCTAACACTAAAAAGTCACAATCGTTAGATACAGAGATATTTAGTCACAAGAGATATTTTGTTGCATTCTGCAAAACAAAATTTTAAAGTAACAATATAAGTCAAATCCTTACATTCTTTAATAACAAACTTAGGACGAACAAGTTAAATAGTTACTCTTAAATGAATTTATATATTTCATTAATGTTATTTATAATATTTTTATTAATTTATATTATTTAAGAATATGTATGTATCAGTTTTTCTTACACGTTTAATTTTAATATAAAAAATAATTTTAATCATATGAGAAATAGAAAACTACGATACGACTTAAGTTTTTCAATATTTACAATTCTAGTAAAAAAGTTGGCCGACTACGTTTGTCGTCATGGTTACCAGTCGGTTTAACTGCCAAGGCGTGCCAATAAATATCCAACATCAAAAATTGTTATTTCTGCACAACCCTGTATACAATAATATACATTTTAGTTCTAAAGTTAATGAGTAATTTACAATTGTGAAGCGAGAAGTTTATACAAACTTCCAAATTATTAAGTCTGTGTTTCGTATACAAACGTTTATACGCTGTATGTGTACAGTATAATATATAGATTTACATATACCTAACTCGTAACGTCGAGGTAAAAGTTTGCACGAGCTTGCGAAGCGACGTTTGATTAAATTAGGTCGAACGCAGTCCATAATACCGGTACGCTTCGTAGATCGTACGTACCTACTACGTAAGTACGTATCGTTTTCGGTCTGGCGTAGTTTTTCGTTAATTGAATTTTATTATTAGAAAGCTATATGTATATCTTATGTACACAAATAGGCATATATAAAATAATTATTGAAGACATTTTTTCCTCTGTTTATCTATCAAAGAATTTACTAATTACTTCATGTAGCTTAAATAAAAGGACAGGATATAAGTCCATTATAAACCTGACATATTGTATGCATCTGAATGCTGGACTGGTAAGCAGATGGATGAGAAACGAATGCATGTAGCCGAGATGCGAATGTTGAGTTGGGTATGTGGTATGACAAGAATGGATAAAGTCAGGCATGGATAGTATACTAGAAGGAGTTTGAAAGTGGTAGAGTCGTTGATAGGGAATTGTTTGTCATGGTATGGGAACTAAGAAAGCGCATGTGAACAAAATAGTAATTCATATAAATGCGGACGAACGGAAAAGTAGAGAAAGGTCAAATAAAGTGTGAATGGAGTGTATGAGAAATAATATGAATGAAAAAGACGTAAATGAGGGGGGTGAGATTCCGCTCGATCCAAATAACTGAGACTTGAGATCAGATTCGATCGAGGGCAGGTCCAGATCGTTGTTAATGAATTGGAACCATTATGGGCATGGTGATAACATTATCATATTGATTCAATTCGCGTTTAGAAACCATCCGGTATTCGCCGCTTGGGCTTCTTCTGTGCTTATTATCAAACATATTGGTAACATTTGTTGTACCACAATTAAATAAAAATTGGTGTAGCAACCCGATCATCGTCGTCCGCTCCCGCGCACCTCATCCAAGGTACATACTCTTTAGGTGAGAGTAAACGAGAAAAGTCGCATTTTAAGCACCGAACGCATTTGAGTGGCTCGCTTCACTGAGTTGTTCATTCGCTTAAATATAATCAGATACGTGGGAGGCTGTGGTAAAAATAAACAGAACGCTAAATTTAAACTCAGTAAAATAGACTTACCAACTTTAAAAATGAAAAATTAATATTTTTTCTCGAAAAGAAATCATTTAAATAATATTCGATTTAACACAAGATGTAAAGACGTGGAAACATATTCTCAAAGTAGGTGGTAAGCAAAATAAGGTTGAGAAACTGTACCTTTGCTTTTAGTGTGCCGTGGAGATATAGAATAAACTCATTGCTAGCGTGTTCTCTCCTTCCTACGAGATCGGGTTCTTCAAAAGATGCGTGAAGCAAGCAAGCTTAGCATGAAAGCATCGGTGACGATTTCTAGTGGAATGTTTCACTAACGGTCACTGTTGTTTTTGGACTGTATCGTACTTAGCATTAGATGCTATGTAGTCACTTTCCCGAGCTAATACGAATTAAAAAAAAATACAATTAAGAAATATTAATTAAAGGCGTTACTTCCATTTTCCCGCATTAACAAATTCTATAAAATCAATACAAATTAAAAATCTATAGAAGATAACCGTTGACATATTTTCGCTAACCCATATTATAAACCTCTAAACAAAAAATAAACTTTGCGAAACTTTTTTAATGAATTTACTACAGCCTTCATTCGCTCTTTATAGTTATCATAGTTTTAATTAGACCTGGTAAGTGGCGCAGTGTTTTATATAGCATTTTTAATAAAGTTTCAGTGTTTGAGATATTTTACGTGCCTATTTTTATTGCAATGAAAAACATCTAACGAATTTTAACAAATAACATCTATACAAGGTAAAATAATAAATCAAAATATCTTTCGAATCTACAAGTATCGGGCTGTCCAAATGAGAACTTGAACATTTTTTCAACGGTAATGAACACAAGGCGCAAATCAAGTAAGTCTTGAACAGAGCACTCTTGAAAAAGTACGGGAGACAATGAATCTGCCTACGCAGGTCTCTCAAGTGATCCCACCTTAATATCTCTTCTTCTAAGCATATTATATTCACAGTTCGGACCGATGTCTAGCGGTTAGGTTTTAGTTTAGAAATATATGGAAATTTCAATTCAGAGTAGAATACAACCTCGACTGAAGTATGTGAAGGTGTGAAAAAAAAATGTTAATTATTTTACTTTAAATATTTTAAAAGGTAATGTCTCTTTGTCTATCTGTATGTATGTTCTAGTGAGCTTATAAATAAGAGCAGTTTTGAAGACATTAGCTGTATATGGAACAACTTATAAGGTTAACAGTGAGTGAAGGTGACCTAAAAATTAGGACTAGCACATAATGTAGTACTTAAATGAATTATATATTTAAGAGATTTTTAAGAGAGGTTCAGCATGTGGGTAAAATAGTAATGAATATGAATCTGGAAGGATAGAAAAGTAGAGGAAGGCTATATAATGTGTGGATGGAGTGTGTAAGAAATTATATGAAAGAAAAGGGAGTAAATGAAGAGATGACGACTGATAAGGACGCATGGAAGAAGAAAACGTACTGCGCCGACCACAAATAAGTTGGAAAAAGGCATGAGAATGATGCTGATGATCATTATCATCTTCATCATAGAGCCAAAGGATCTTTTCAGATGACTTAAAGTACTATTAGTGGGAAGTGGCTGTTTTGCTTGTATCTAAAAAAAAACCAACTCAAGATCCACTCTTACGGTCACATTGTTGGTAAAGAGGTCGTTGGGGAATCGTAGAAGGGGTCAAATGTTTTTATGTTTTTGAGGCAAGGCCCTTTATCGCCCACTTAAAGAAAATATGCTAAACTAAATGATAAAAAAAAAAAATGCAGTAGACGAATAATATGAGTTGTTTTGTATAAGTGAAGCATCTGGTAAAACTAATGGCGTATAACCATTGTGCATTTAATGTAGTTGCCAGTTGTTATTTTTAATGAAACTTTGAATACATGAAACTACTTAATAATTAATAACATATTAATAAAAAAATTATATGTAATTCGATGGTCATTGAAATTGTATTTAAGATTCTTATTTGAAATGGGATTCTAATAAGTTTAATAAACGCACACAGAATAATATACGAAATACTTTTTTTGTTAAATAATCAAATATTTTGCTATTTTTACTTGTATACATGTAATAGGTATCCTATGATATCATATAGTTTAATGCCTAAGGGAGCTCGGTATATCAGGGGCCATACTGTATGACGTAGGTATTATTTTATGTTAGAATAAATTTATAGTACACAAGAATGTAACATGAAAATAATGTATACTGAAGTGTAATAAAATAGGTCATTAATGTTTTTTAACCTAATACTGCTTCGTATTATGCTAAATATATAAATTAGCTTGAAGCATATCATCACGAAACTTTATTTGTTACAAGTGCTAAATTTTGCCTTCAGCACTCGCCCACAAAGTTCGGTGAAGCCCCTTCCGGTCAACAGCATTAGCTAGTGTAGAAAAGTAGACGTGACCTTTCTCGTTCTGTACTCTGATGAGAAGGTTGTTATTATGTCAGTGTCTCCATACTTTGAAGTTGTAGGTATTCTAAACCAAAATTGAAGGAACATTTTATTGACTACGTGTATAAATTTATCACCATTTCAAATGAATCACCACATGTTTGTTTTAAAATAATAAAAAGTAAATGGAATAATGTAGTAAATACAACCCTGCCAATAAGATAAATATCATATTTTCTTGAAGTTAATGTAGTTGCACAGATAACACTTAATTACTTATTCAGATCTTAACGGAGCAAGCAAGCTATGTTTTCGTCCTGCTTATATAAAATACAGACAGTTATACTTGTCTTCATTAAAAAAATATATATTAATGCCTGATAAGACTTATTTAATTTTTAAATGAAAAGTAAAGGAAAATTTACACTAAACTTTTTCGTGTTTTCTCAAGGTGTTATTATGCTTACTTATTTTTTTATATTTATTTTTTTTATACTGTATAGGCTCCTTTGACCGCAGTCTCACCTGATATTAAGTGACGATGTGGTCCAGGATGGTAAACGTGCTGAACGTAGAGGTGATTCTCTAGTGATGCTGCCGGAACACACCTATTGCTATTTGATGACAGGTATTCAAACTTTAAGGTGGTAGGTAATCAGGAGAGCATTATTAGAATACGGCCAATTTCTTCAAGATTTTTTCCTTCATCGAAATCTTAGGCCAATTTTAGAGTTGGACAGGTGAGCTCGAACTCGCGTCCATTGACTTAATCGCTTCAAAATCACTTTTAATACTACTAAAATTTTACTGTAAGAATTGTAAGCGACCATTACAATGACTGATAACTTATCTTATAAATGGTGGTAACAAATAAAAAGATGAAACAAAAAAGACAGGCTTAAGAAATATGACTTTACCACATTAACACAGCAGACGAAATGTCAACGTGACCTTTGAATTTATACACTTTTGACATTTACTTTGATATATTATCGTACATATATGGGTGTTTTGTGTGTGTGGGCTGTTCGGGCGTTAACAGGATTTGCGTTTGGGGAACGCATACCAATTATATTCCCGTTCGAACACCGACCACCGAATATGTTCTATCGAAGTTCAATTGTAAAAGTTGTCAAATAAAACATGGCAGCGATTGGATTAAAAAATATGTTTTGCATTTCGATTCGATTTTTTAAATTTATTATTTGGTATTTGCATATTTAAAATTATTTCTTTAAAAAGTATTTGGTTTATATCTATTTGAAATTCGTAGTATTAATGATGTGCTTGCTAGTGGTAGAGTACCTAATAGAATATTTAGGTAATAAACGTAGTCGAATTGTACAGTAATTTAATTCAGTGTAACACATTCATTAGATGAATGCTAAGACACACTATGAAATATATGAGATAAAAAAACCTTTTTCTTCTATGTATCTGATCTAATTAGGTAGCTAATTAGACCGTTTGACTTGTTTTTGTTCTAGCGATGATGGCACACTGGGTAGTGAGAACGGATTCCGCGTCAATCGACGCGGGTTCGATCCCCAACTATCCGACTCTAAAATCGGCCTGAGCTTTCGGTGAAGGAAAACATTGTGAGGAAACCGTAGAATGGTGGTTGGGCATTTCCTAATGATGCCCGTCTGGGTAGCTACCACCCTCAAGTCTGAACAACTGTCGCCAAATACCAATAGGTGTTATCTGGCAGCATCACTTGAGAATCAGTACCTAGATTTAGTGTGTTTACAATCCTGGAAAACATCGTCACTTAACATCAGTTGAGATTGTTGTCAAAGCACTAACCCTATACCGTGTGAAATATATATTATAGAAAAAAATGGAAATACTTTAGTTAGTCTTAAAATTTCATATAGTTTCTTGAATTGTATGAATAATGTTTCGCATCATATAATTCAGTAATATGAAATTTATATGATAAATTTTAAAAAAGCAAAGCGAATTTATGAAGGGCTAATGAGTGTGAAATACGCGTAAGGATTTATTATATTGGTCATTGGTTTCCTAAAATATTATAGGCAACAAAAATCATAAGAATCAGTAAAAAATCTCAATCTTGTATTAACAAGCAAAGATATTGGTCCATAAATCGTGTTCTTATGTCAATATTTAATTATTAAATCCCCCTAAGGTCCTCTCTGGTAGCGGCCCAGGACGCGTCTTGATCCCCAACTGGAGAGGCTTTTGTACCCACCGTCAGCGTGGTAAAGTGACATTTTCTTGCACTAAAATTACATTACACCCCATTATTGCAGAATAACTGCGTACATGTAATGAACCTTGAGATCAATTGTTTACCTTGCGCTAAGCTCTCGCCTCAAAAGTTCGGGGAAGCTATGAAGGGTCTTCAGGTCAACAGCGTCACACAGCGGGCGAGCCGGGACGCCAGCGCGCTCTTACTATGAAAGAGGTTGCGCACAGCTTCGATGCTATGTATTCTATAGGAATATCGCATTCGCGTCCTAACCCGCCTCCTATGTGGTGAAACCATTAGTCAATTTAAAAAAAAACAATACGTCTTATATATTTTTAAAAGCATGTTTAAAACACTGTACAACTTTTATAGTAATACACAACATGCTTCAAATATTCACGTTTGGAAATAAGTACCTACAAATAATTGCTAGTATTTATGTGAACAATCAAATCGATCTCGACTACAATGTAAAAGCTTTCAGTGCCGTTCCATTATGTTATGGAAGTTCATTCGATATGGGGAAGTAAAAAGAATAAGTATCTATGAAACAGCGAAGTACTTTCTTTTTAAATAACTTCTGTCGGCGGAGTCTAAGTGACGTGAAAGTATCTGTTCTGAGTTTTCATAACGGCCAGCGGAAATCCATTACGTGTTTTACACTTCTTTCTTCTTTGCCGTCTGTAAATAAATCTCAGCGATAAATTAAAACGGTAATCTGAATTCTTTATTTCATTATTACAGTGTACAATCAGCATAGAGTTTGAATATTGAAGCATCACTTTGTAACTTTTGCTCTGATATAGTGCTTAAAACTACGGCCCGGGGGCAAATCCACGAGGGCTACAAGTCCGGCCTGGAATAGATAGTCTGATATACATGATATTTGGCTCAGCCTTTCATTTGTTTTCATTAATCAAATTTAAAAAAAAAACAATCATAATTGTTCGAGTTAGTCACGACTGTAATCAAACGAATCGCGCTGGGCCCTAATCTAAACGATTCGGGGTCGTAATTAACCCTGGCCGACCTGCGATTCGCAGTAGACCAAAATAATGTAAGATCGACACTTACCTCTCGAGTAACGCCGGTGTCCTGCTTCACCTTCCGTAGCCCATGTGTAGTAAACAGTGTATAGTGTGAATTGAGTAATAGCTAGGAAGGCTTAACAATCAACAAACAATCAATTTAACATTTAACGCTAATCACAAATAACTTTCATCTATAACAACGTGTATGCTCGCGTCAAGTTATTTCCAAACTGAACCCTGCGACAATTTCTCGCGGGTACTACGATAGAATTCAAGTGCCCCTTTTTTCACTTATGATCAATAATTAACAATAATTATGAAACATCATAATATAGTTCATGAAAATTTCCACTAACATGCATTCAGGACGATTTGGGTATTCATCTATGTAGCTATCTATACCCCGTGTGATAATTTGATAAGCTAGCTAGCCTAAATTTAAGCTTTGCCCTTTGGAATTTATGGAGAATCAATCTGACCCTTCAAGGTCAAGGTATGTTTTGTTTTAAATATCATTCGGAAATAAGTTTTTATATTCTAGAGATTCCTCAGATTGAAAATAGTCTTCAGAATCAAACACTTATTGGTGACTGACCTAGAGAAATGCTTGAAAAATCACGTATCACACCTATCCATTCAACCGAAAGACGTCCACTGCTAGACATACATATGTCTCCCCCCAAGGATCTCTACGGCGACTGGTCTTGCGTCAAGCGGACTCCCGCAACCTTCACCAGATCATGTAAACAGTTTGGTATTAAGTTCTTAAATTTAAAAGGGATCCATGAAAGGAATATATCATAGGTCAGAGCGTAGTACATTTTAAAACTTGTTTCTTATAATTTCTTGCTTTATAATTGCAACAATGTATAGATTTCATTTCCAATAGCCCTAAAAAAACTTTTCTGTATTAAATTGTGTTTTAAATATAGAATGTGGGTATACAATTTAAATATACCATTAAATAAATTTTCTTTTAAACTGTTTACTTTTAAATTTTAGTCAGAATCTTCTAAGATATTATAATGACGCTAATGCAGAAAATGGTAAAATACTAAGCCTAGAAGAAGTGGCTTTCATATAATTTTGCTGGGATATATTCACAGACGCTTAGCGAAAATACTCTATGGTTTCCTTTGCCAAAAGTTTCTAATTTAAAAGAAATTCTCATTTCTAAATTCGTAGTCAGAATAATCAAAGCGGCGTCCAAAACGTTACCACTGATCCATCGTTGCATATTAATCATAATAATGTTTGAAGTATACGTAAAAAAAAATTAACATATAAATTTGTAACAGCAAACTTTATGAATCTATACTAATAAATTAAATTGAAAAGTGTCTGTTTGTAATGTCAATATTTTTACAAAATATTTGTTAATGTATATACGATACCTATACTAAAAATACAATTTTAAAAATTTTTGTCTATCTGTCTATATCGAGTAATTTTCCGGAACGGCTAGAACGATTTTGACGGGACTTTTTTAGGTAGATAGCTGAAGTTACTCCCGATAACTTAGGGAATATTGAATTTCAAAAAAATAATTAAACTTCCAAGTAAATAACATAAAACTCATAAAAATTAGTATAAAATCCGATTCAACGCATAGTTTTACGGGCAAGTGCAAGGCTTGTGATTCCCAGTATTGAAATATTTGATAAATCAATTCTGTACTCCAAATTTTGGTTTTCAAAATTGAAATACCAACTTTTGACATGACAACCAAACTTTATGAAACGGAGACCACTATATTGTTGCATGACATTAATTTCTTGACATGCCAGTAGGTAGATATTAAACGAAACATAGAAAAGTAACAGAATCGAAACGATGTCATTTCGTTGTAGTCGATGTAATCTCGAAGTGATATTGAACAGCGTTGATGTCGAACAATTTGTTACATTGTATGCGGCATGAGATTAACTGCACTAAATAAATGAAATGGAAGTGTCTGTTTGTAATGTAAAATAGAATTTTTTTACTGAATAGATATGAATGTACATACGGATACCTATACGAAAAATACAATTTATAAAACTTTTGTCTGCCTGTCTGTTTGTTACGGGTAATTTCCGGAACGGCTGGACCGATTTTAACGAGACTTTTTTTGGTAGATAGCTGAAGTTACTCCGCGTAACTTAAGGTTTTGGTTTTCAAAAATAACTAGGGTTCCGCGTAAAAATATTAAAACTTATAAAAATAATAATACAATCTAATTCAATGGATCGTTTTAAATATTTTTAATTTATTGTAGTACTAAAAATACTTTAGTAAAATAACTAGGGTTCCGTATAAAAAATTAAAACGTAGTAAATAATATATGAAACACGGGGGCGGCCGCGGGCACACATCTGGTTACTAAAGAATACTTACTAATTACTAAGATAAAGTAAACATATTTCTCATAAATTCACGCACTTGCACGTAAAACTGATCAAATCGTCTTTTTCCCAAACTTCTCTCGTCTGTTTCTTTTTTTAATGGGGAACCCTAATAATTTTTATGTAATTATTTTTGGTACTAACAGAAAGCAAAGATACTTCTCGCAAATTCAAACATTTTCGCAACTGTAAGTTCAAACACCTGTCAATAAAATCTGCATTGAATCGAATTTTACTCACCGTTACATGAGTTTCAAATTGTTTACGCGGAACCCTAATTATTTTCGAAAAATGTAAGTAATCTAAGTTACACGGAGTAACCTCAGCTATCTACCAAAGAAAGTTCGGTTGAAATCGGTCCAGCCGATTTAACAGCCGATAGATTTTGTTCGTTTTGATTTTAAATGGTAGTTCAGAAATGTTATTCCTCTTATACTTATATGTAGGTACATGTTGGGTATTTTATTTATACTGTACAAGCTTTAACCCCAATCTCATCTAATGCAAAGTGTCGATGTGATCCAGGATAATAAATACACTAAGCCTCATACTGTCTTTCATATGGTGCTGCCGGAACACACCTATTGGTGTTTGGCGATAGATTTTCAGACTACCTAAGCGGGCATTATTGGTTAATGATATACATCATGATATTATGGTTTCCTCACGATGTATTCCATGAATTTCCTCGACAATTGAGACTAATTATACAGTTTGATAGGTGGGTTCGAACCCGTGTTCATTAATGCAGAATACGACCGAACTACTAACTGCACCATCATAGCTTCAATTTTGCATGATATTTTCTTTATCAATAATTGTACCAATATAAATGCACTTATCCATTTACATTGGCCATGATGATGATAATTTCAATGATGGGACAGAGGATAGTGCAGCCGGATTCCGCGTTAATGGATGCGGGTTCAAACCCACCTGTCCAACTCTAAAATCAGCCACAGCTTTCGGTGAAGAAAAACATCGTGAGGAAACCCCTTTTTTTTTTTTTTTGACGGGGGGAATTTTTTTTACGCACTACCCTTATCCATTGTATTTGTGGGATCAGAGTCCCCCAAATACAATAGATAAGGGGCACGGAGTGACGAGCTCCGTGCCAGTGTGGGACTCTCCCGGGCGAGAGTCGCCCGGAAATACCCACTAAAACCCCCGTGGCCGTCCGCTGCATTTGGGATGGGGGCGACACGGGGTGGCTTTCGCAAGCATCGCGTCGCCCCCTGAAACCGCGTCGCCCCCTGATCGTGAGGAAGCCCTAGCATCTTCTAATAATGCCCGCTTGGGTAGCTACCACTCTCAAGTTCGAAAAACCTGTCGCCAAATACCAATAAGTGTGTTCCGGCAGCATCGCTTGAAAACCAGTGCCTAGGCTTAGTGTATTTACCATCCTGTACAACATCGTCACTTAACATCAGGTGTGATTGAGGTCAAAGCCCTGTGCCTATACCGTATATAAAAAAACAGCACAGCTTTGTTAACGCTATATAGCCCACCGACCTATTCATTTGGGCCAATAAAGGTAGGTAATCTCCGGATCGGCTGAACCAATTTTGACTGACTTAGGGTATTTTTAATTTTCGAAAATAATTCGGGTTCCGCGTAAGAAAATTAAAAACTATATTACGCTGTAAAAATATATGAAACGTGGGCGCAGCCGCGGGCACACAGATAGTATTATAATAAAAAAACACGGTCACTCAGCTTGAAACTACGGGTGTGACAAGCGATAACATTAGGGAAAAATATCTAGATAATATCGTTGTAGGTCGCGTTAAAACATTTATCTAAAGCTTAAACGCTATTTGTTATAATTAGCTTTTTTTAATTAAAACCACATATATATGTATAGTATAGTTGTATTTCTCTTAAAGTCATTCGAATAATTGCATCGTAAAGTACATTTGCTAAAAAACAATTCACATATTAAATAAAGTATTAAACATTCAAATGTTTTATTTTATTTATCACCTCAATTTGGATTAATAATAAAACTTACTTAAATACCTTTTTATTATTCATCAACGATCAAAACTTATTTGTTTAAAATTGTTACAATTACAAATATAAAATATGTACAAAAGTGTAATTAATTATGCCTTGTATAAGTTATTGGCGAATTTCTTAGTAGATAAAGAGATCGCATTATAATAACGAAGGTCCGTCTAAACTTAGGACAAAAAAAACGGAAATAATCAATTTATTGTACAAGTTTTATTGCCGATATAATTCCAAAATCTCCCGATTACATTACAAACTATTGTACAGTTTATTTTTATAATATACAAAAAAAAAATCTTACCTTTATTCTAATTAGATAGAAGAGATATATATTAACATAGCTTCCATTCTGGTCTTTTTTATCACTCAACGTTACCATAGAACTATTCAACCATGACATAGCATTATTAAGTACACAGTGAGTAGGATAAATATTATAAACATTTTTCACTTCACAACACCATAACCATATGGGAAGGTCCTTCACGGGGTGGTTATTTCCGAGTGCGTCACGGTAAAGGTTATCCGCGCGAGTGTCTGCACCGGCGGACAAAGCCACACTGGCAGGGATGCTGCCGGTTGCTACGATACGGCGCCCATCACCACCCCTTGTGGATCGGGCCGCCGCCCTATATTTCTATATAAATGCTGCTGACTGCGTAGCGGCACTTTAGCCATTTCCTGATAGTATACTGTTTTTACGTCACTAAGTTTTGTTTTAAAATCAATCGAAGCCTAATATACCATCTTATAATGCCCGCCAGGGTAGCTATCACCTTCAAGTTTGAAAACCTGTCGCCAAATACCAATAGGTGTGTTCCGGCAGCATTATTTGAGAACCAGTTGCTAGACTTAGTATGTTCACCGTCCTGAACCACATCGTCATTTAACATTAGATGATATTGTGCTCAAATCACTAAGCCTATGAAGTGATTAAAAAGGATAAGCAAATAAATTGTATTTATTTGAGAAAAAACACTCGGAGGGACTTCAAAATTAATGAAAGAACAGTTTTTCTATTTCTTGTCTGTCTGTGCATCATGCTTAAACAACTTGTTGGATTTTGGTCAAATTTGCTATGGATGTAGTTTATATCGCGAAGTAACATTTATTGAAAGATCACTTCAAAATCAGCGAAAAAGGTGGAGTAAATTTGTACATGAACGAAGTTTTAGAGTTATAAAACTCTGAATTTTTAGTATCAAGTTATAAAAAAAAACGGTACTTTGGATTTCCTAACGAT
Source organism: Samia ricini (assembly GCA_014132275.2). Taxonomy (NCBI): domain Eukaryota; kingdom Metazoa; phylum Arthropoda; class Insecta; order Lepidoptera; family Saturniidae; genus Samia; species Samia ricini. Next base: position 4,435,561 of record AP028168.1, read on the forward strand.
GTTTTTGTTTTTCAGGCTCATTATAGAGATGGATAGAAGGGGTTCGAATGTACGTGCATCGACGCAGAATCCGACACAACAACTGTAACAACTGTACCATCATCACTTCAAGTATCAAATATATCAGTCATGTTTTAAATTGAATGTATCTATGCTTAACCCCTTGAGCACTAACCTGGCGTTTACGCCAGCTTTCCATTTTTTTTCTTTGTCTTTCTATTGTCCCATCTTTATGGGTAATCAACATATTAATTGAAATTGTCGTTAACAAAAGAAACGAAATCGTATACAACTAGTTATAAAACTAATTTTTTTATAATTATATTTCTAATGAACTTTAAAAAGTAACTTATTTTGTTAGACTACACTATTGTCTATCAAAAGAAAATAACAGCTTTTGCATTTTTATATTTTAATTCTTAAATATTCTGAAGTATCGCTTAGCCTGGATTTAATATATCTTAAATTGGGTTTTCTCTAAAACTTACTTACTCGAATAATGCATGTTTTATTCTGTTACATAAATTATAATTATTTTTGCAGACCAATGTGACTATGAATAATTTAATAGTTGTCTAAAAGTGAAATTCATAAATGAATTAATAGCACGGCTGAAATTTTAACAACTGACAAGAGAAACGATGAATTAGTTTAATAATTTTTAAATTTATCTATTTTTGTATTATCATGGGATTATATTCTTTTAATAAAATTGTAATAATAGAAAAAATTGTATGAGTGAAATTCGGAATGAAGTAAGGTATAGACCAATACTTTATTGCCAATACTATTATTTATTTATAGTCTCTACTTCACAGAAAATTTATTCTAGTAAAGTATAATAAAAACGTCGAAATAACATCTTTTATTTTATAACCAGCTCAAGGCGTAACTCAAGAGATCGATAGATAGTGCGACTAGGGGGAGGCCTAAGTATTTGTTTTGCTTCGAGTAAAAGTTTATTTTTCATACTTTCCATACATTTCACTTCTGAGGAACGTAAGCAGGCCAGCATGACAGCGCTGACTGGCAGTGAATTCTGTTTGGTGTCAGTCGCCGCTGATTTGGATTGTACTATACTTAACATCAGGTCTAGTGCCGTCGCGACGCGGTGCTTGCGAAAGCCACCCCGTGTCGCCCCCATCCTAAATGCGGCGGACGGCCCCGGGGGGTTTTAGTGGGTATTTCCGGACGCTTCACGTCCGGGTGAGTCTCACACTGGCACGGAGTCGTCCCTCCGTGCTCCCTTACCCATTGCATTGGGGGACTTCGGTCTCACTAATGCAATGGGTAAGGGTAGTGCGTAAATGCATTTCCCTCCGTCAAAAAAAAAAAAAAAAAAGGTCTAGTGCCGTCACTTTGTTGCACAACATAAAAAAAACAGTCAAGTTTAATAATGATCTTGGTTGAAGCTATTTAGCCCCTTGAGCACTTACCTGGCGTTTACGCCAGTTTTCCGTTGTTTTCCTATTGTCTTATTTTTATGGGTACTCGACACATTAATGTGTGTTTTCTCACCAAGTATCAAGTATAATTCATAGATAAAGAAGTGTAGAGCGGATATGCAGGTACAGATGTTTGTGGTTGATCTCAAACCCACTTACAATTGTGTCAGTTATATTGAAATGAAATCTTACAATTGACAGGAAATATATTAACCAACGGAGAAACTCGATAAACATTATTCACTCGATAACTAAATTAACCGTATGACGTGCGGTATAAATTAACATCTAACATCGGCTAATCAGTTAAGAGACATGTTTCAAATGAGATTTTGATTGATTACTAATCGGCTAATTTACAAGTGCGTGTATACTGATAAAATGTATTTTAAGGATATATGTACATACATTAAAACACGCTAATTCAAAACATTCTACACTCATCGAAAAATCTACGGTAATACTAAAAAAGGGTTATTATTTTTATTAAGGTTCTGATTACGTACAGGCCATTTTTATTAATGAACTAGCAGTATGTCCACGGCTGAAGACGTAGCGTGGGTAGGCACTACTCAAGGTGGACCGACGAGCTGGTGAAGGTTACGGAAGTCCGATGAGTGCGGGTGGTGCAAGACCGGTCGTCGTGGCGATCTTTGAGAGAGACCTATGTCCAGCAGTGGACGTCTTTCGGTTGAATGGATGGATGATGCCCACTGCTCCGTCCATGTATCATATATTCTTAACTGGGTTTTTTTTATACGGATTTCTAATTTTTTTTCTTAAGAAAATTTTAGTACTAAAATAAAGTAAAAATATTTCTCACAAATGATAGCATTTGCTCGTAAAACTGTGCACTGATTCAGATTTTATTTATATTTTTATGAGTTTAATTTTTTTTTACGCAATACCCTAAGTAATTTCAAAAATTAAAAATACCCTTAGTTACCCGGAGTAACTTCAGTTATCTACGAAAAAAAGTTGCGTCAAAAATCGGTCCGTTCCGGAGATTTTTAAAATTGTTTCTTTTTCGTATAGTTATTGTAAGTAAATTCATATATATATATTGAGTAAAATAAAATAATTTTGACATTACAAACAGACACTTCAATTTTCTTTATTAGTATAGAGTATAAATATAAATTTGAAAATAACAGTTAAATTTGTACAAGTTGGTTTAAATTTGTTAAATACAAATAAGGAATGATAAAACAGTTCCGTGCCTCGTTTCCTCTGTTTGTTCTTTTGCTGTTTTTTGTTTTGTTTAGTAGAGTTTACGAGTTTTCGTGTTATAAATAATACAAAATTAGATTTTTAAAATGAAAATAATCAATTACAAAATTTCTTTTTACACCTTCATTTTGAATATGTAAAATGGATTAAAAAAAGGAGTATATAACTTATCATTATTAGTAACTTGTGATGTGACCTAAAGTTGTCACAAGCTTACTATAGAGAGACTGGCTCTCGTGTGATGCACCGGTCATGACTATAATTTCCTTGGCGATAGATTTTCAAATAAATAATGTACTGAACATAGTCTTCGCTTTATTTTTTTTTTAAACAACCCCTTATTATTACATCCATATTAATTTTTAGTATTTAAAAAATAACTGTTTATACGTATTTAAAAGAACGGTGATTGTTTATTTGTTTATGTATCACATAGAATAATGGCTGCCATGATTTTAGCTGTACACGTTAATCCTATAATCTCGTTATGAAGCTATAAATCCTATTACGTATTTCTAGTCAATGAGATGAGTTAATTGAATGCGCGATTATTTACCAATTACTTACCTATAATATTTAATGGTATTTTGTGAGAACTTTTGTCCGTGACTCGTGATAGTTATGCAAAAGATGATATGACACGTTGAGCAAAATAACGTAAATTTTAAATATAAGAATTTATACCTCAGGGACAGTTAAACCAATTTTCATTATTCTTCATAAATAGGTTAGGTTAAGTTTCAAGTACCGATACAAGTTAATAGTATATAATATCGAAAGCTAATGAGTAACAGAATGTTCCCATAAAATCATTAAACTAACCCAGTAGCGCCCGCCCGCGACTTTGTCTACGCGTCTTATCTTGATTGAATGTGGGATGCCCTGACTTTGTTTTGTTTTTCATAGCCTTACGAATGACACGTGCTTCCCGAATACCAAATTTTATATTTACTTTTTTTAATTTACAAAAATAAATATTGATTATTTTTATAGCGTATCGATCGCTAATTAACATATAGTTTATGCACACAAAATGTTATCAAACAGCTCCTTAACGTAGACTTTCAGTGTATAAAGTTTCATCAAAATCGGTTCAGTCGGCTTTGAGTTAAATTCAGAAATACATACAGCCAGAGATAAGAAAATTCAATGTCAGATTCAAAATGAGTAACGGGCAAGATATACATCTGTTTTAAAATTTCTAGTAGTACATGTAAGTAGGTACATGTACAGATAAAATTTCAGTTTTATTATTAGTATAGATAAAAAAAACATTCTAGAGACATAGTTTGGAATAGCTGTAAAAAAATAGTTGGAAACGAACGTAGTCGCTGGAAGTCGAGTTTAATAAAAATTTCTTTATTCACAATAACATTTTTTTACTAATAAGTCTATTTATTTATTTTTGTTATAATGTAGGGGTTTGAAAATTAGGATTTTTGCACTTCGCTCTAATTTTCCGAATCTCTTTTGTAATTGTGCTGAATTTAGATTTTTATCAAAGAGAAAAAATAAGTAAAAAAAAAAAACTTACCTTACTTCTTTTTCACGGTGTCAAATGTTTAGACACGTGATTAAAAAACGACTCTTGTAAACATGACAATGTAAATATCTACATTTATATATATCTATAACTATATTCAAAATCATAACTCACAACTTTGTCACTAAGAGTAAGTCAAATAAAATCAAGATCCGGTGATTAAATAAAGCGAGCACGAGGGTAAATATTGGAATACGTATGATTTCACCTGAGTAACATACAAATCAATACATGCATATTGCCTTCGTTTGATCTATCTCATATACACATGTAAAGTATAACCAAGGACATGCAACCAAGTTACCTGACTTAATTGAATTTCTTGGCGACGGGATGAGGCCCGGTGGCCACGAGTGTTTACCTTCCGAGACAAATTGCCCCTCTTCAATGTTATTAGGCGTCCGCTGCAGCAAATGAAGGAGAATTATTAAAACGAATATTGTTAGTTATTTTTACATTTAGAAATATAGTGTGCTAAATGAAAAAAGGCCGTATATGGATTTATTATAAACTGCATTTTTTGTTACAGATCATGAAAATTTGAGAAGAGTTTTGAAAAGATACGAAACGTCTGTGACAATAAACGTGATGTCTATGAAAGGTTGATGGATGGAGGTGAATAAAACGCACAAAGAAATGGAGAGCGTGAGAGAAGATATAAAACAAAAGGGGATAATAAAGTCATGGTGGCTTATAGAGATAAAGAGAAGAAGAAGACATACTGAGTCTACCCCAAATAACTTTGAACTAAACTTTGATGGCGCAGTGGATATTGCGGCCGGATCCGCACCAATGGACATGGGTTCGAGCCCATCTATCAAACACTAAAATCAGCCTGAGATTTCGGTGAAGGACAACATCGTGAGAAAACCGTAGCATGGTAATAGGGCATTTTCTAACAATGCCAGCCTGGGTAGCACAAGTTCTTCAAGTTTGAAAACCTAACGCCATCAACAGGTGTGTTCAGGCAGCATTGAGAACCAGTACCTCTTAGTGTGTTTACTATTCTGGACTTTGGTCCACATCGTTGTCGTCCACATGGTTATCGTCACATAACATCAGGTCAAAGCACTGAGCTATATAGTGTAAAAAAACTAATAATTGGGAATAAATGATGTTTAAGTTTTGAGCGATTTTAATATGAAAAACTAATGCGCTCTTCAACTGCTGTGACACGCCCTTTTTAATTCGGCACGCAATGTGTATACAAAAATACCTATATAACAGAGTCGAGTGTATTTTGCGAAAACTTAATTTGGAAATACGTAGTTATAGGCAATAAATATTGTTGCAAATAAACATTTTAAGTATCATGAAACCAAACTATTGTAACTACAAATATCAAAATTAATCTGTAGATTTAAAAGAGAAATAACATTTCGAAAATCGATTGTAAAAGGATGGTGGATTATGTAGAGGTTTTATCAATTTCAAAGTTAGAGATGCGAAAATTGGTAATAGATTGGAAATAAATGAAGTAGGTAATATGGGTTTTACCGTTTCAGGGGCATTAATATATCAAACAGTAATAGGTATTAGGTAGACAAAACCTCTGATATGAGACGATAATAGGTAATTAATAAGAATAAAAGAGAGAGAGAGAGAGAGAGAATAAAGAATAAAAGTAATACATATATATTTCTTATTACCGCTGGCACAAAATTTGCTTCTAGTAAAATAATATAGGTATTCAAACCTATATTAAGAAATTAAATTGAAGTATCTGTTTGTAATGTCAAAATATTTTTTTTACCGACTTCAAAAAGGAAGAGGTTATCAATTCGTTTGTATGTAAACGTACGTCGCTAATTGTATTCAATTTTGATTAATTGGCCTTAAAATCACCCTAGTCCTTTATTTAGCTTATTTAATTGTGATACAGTTTAGGCAGTTATTTCCATTTGTAAATGGGTACATTGGTTAACTCTAGCTGGCATTGACTTCAAAATTAACGAAGCAGATTAATAAAGTAAATATTTATTGACTTTTTAGTGTCTTTTTATAGATTAAATAAGTTTTTTACTAAATGCATATACCGAAATTACAATTTTTTTAATGTTGACACATAAATGTTAAAATATGTTAATAATTTCTATGAAAAAATTATGAATTTTAATTAAAAAAAAAAACAGCTTTTCCAAAGTTTCGACTTCTCACTTCTGTCGGCAGTCCTCTAGTCCCAAGATGCCTAATTTTTTTCTGAAAATGCTATTCTTAAAGTTTCATTTCCTAATTGGATAATTTTGTACATTTTATCATCGAAAACGCGTAAGATCTTACGAGCTTAAATACCAAATGTACTGCAAATAACTGGAATGGAACTGAAGTGGAATGAAATGGAATGGAAGACTAGAAGAAAATTTTATTAAAGCTAATAAAAGTTCACTTCGTACTTTTAATTTTCATTTGACATCTCAAAAGACTATTTTAAAATATTATTCTGATTAACATTTATATTTTGGTTAGTTATATTATAATTTGTAATTCGTTTTATTACGTACTCTTATTTACGTACGTAACAAGTTATACTTCTTTGACGTAATAATAGAAAAAAACTAAAACTTTGACAGCTAACTTCAGGGTATCGTTTTTTCATGACGGTTGCGCGCGCACCGTAAAAATATACCGTTAACCTTTTTCCCTAACAAGCCAAAAGAAGTATAACTTTAATAATAATAATAATGCATAGAAAATTTATAGTGATACAAAGTTTTAACATATATACATAAAAGCTTTAGAAAAAATAAATAATTCGAAATAACGTTAAATAAGTGTAAATAAAAAAAACAATGTGTTATAAAAGTAAGAGATTGCTAACTTCTTTGTTCGTGTCGAGATGGTATCTACGAAGTATCTGTGACTCCGTTGACCAACCCGCATGGTATTATCGTGGAAGGGACGCGGTTATAATGGATATAATTTTCTGTGTATGTATGTCACCCAATAGAATATATAAATGTGAGAAAGAAACAATTGATACCGCATTTAATTTATTAAATATTATTTAAATTCTGTATAGGTTACGATTGAACTAATGTCAAGTGACATTGTGAATGAAGTTGACTAAGCCTTAGGTTAGAAGCTTAAAATAATGATATTGGAGCACATATTATGTTTCTAGAAAACAGTTTTTTTCTACTTGAGAGTCATAACTACTCAGCCGAAAGTCGGGATATATTACTATTTTATCATGATATCTTCTTTGGCCATAAATTCAGACACAATGGAGGGTTCAAATTCGCGGCAACTAACACTCCACTATCAATAATTATTAGTATTTTTATGCAGAATTTGTTTTGCTTTGCGACGTATTTTTATTTCATTTAAAGTTTTAAGAAAAAAAAAATAACGATTTTAACAGAAATTCGTAAATACAAAAGTAATTGAAAATGCCGAAACATTAAAGTCTGTACAAGCAAACTTCTTAGACATTAACACAGTGTTAGCTTAAACCAAGCAACATGCAAACAACAAACATGCAAACTTTTTGTTATCTCTGAGTTTGCTCACAATTGGAAACTTTTAGATGATTTTGCATAATTGGTTCTGGATTATATTATTAATTACATGAAATAAATTTCCTTCTAATGTGCTTTTATCAAATCTGTGAATGTAACAACTGCAATTAGCTTGAGCTTTCCGGGAAAGTGGTGATTGTAAAAAATGGTATTAATATGTCGATTACCCATAAAAATTAGGCAATAGGAAAACAATGGAAAGCTGGTATAAACGCCAGGTTAGTGCTCAAGGGATTAAGAAATTCTAGCATATTTCCTTCGATTTGTAAACATTCTTATTATACTATTAAATATTACCATAATATGTATAATTTCACATATATTTCTCTTTTTATATAACCATGACAAGGTTAAATATTTTGCCAGCTTTAAAATATCACACTTCTCTCTCCTCAACCCCCGCACGTCGCCTCCACTCTCTTCCAACTCTTCTCACCTCGTCTCTCTCACGTACGTCGCCTCATCTCCCTCTAGCCTCACCTCACCCTGAACCTACTGAAATACATCTGTTACTATATACATTCTGTCTCTAAATACCCATCTAATATTTATAAATAATATATTAATTGGTTCCCATAAGTGATACCGAGAAGAATCCCTTTTTTAAACTGTGATAGCCTAGTGTTAATGTGATGGGGCATTGTATCGAACTATGGGCCTAAGCTTTCGTTGAAAGAAACCATGGCGACGAAGCCTTGTGGTTTTTAATGTAAAAGCAAAGATACAAAAGGCCCATCTTATGGTAATCGGTGACTGTCGCCTGTGGACAACTTTAACACCAGAGGCGTTGCCGATTTTATGTATTTGGCATGATATTGCCGATACTATAGTATTTTTAAATGTTCATCTGGCTGGATTTTAAGTTTTACCTTTAAGTAACAAAGCATTATTAACAGTTAATTCCTCGAGGATTAGTGTGTTATCGTTTACTGTAATCATATCATCAAGTAAATTCTAATGCAATTATATGCGTTAATCGTGTCCAAACAAAACATAAACCCTTAAATATGACTCAACAAAATAATAATATGAATTTTATGTGACAATTGTTAATGCAATTGCAAACATCTAGATTCTTGTACGAAGATTAGATCTAATCAAATGTTAAATAAGTTTCCGTCGGTATTACCAGAACCAGAACTCATTACTGGCAGTTCGATATTCCGTTCAGGAAATCGGGTTTATGCGGGCTGTTCCGAGTCTTAGCTGTTTGGTAGTAGTAATACCTACGTCACTATCTGCACTGCGGTTTGTCCGCATCGCTCAAATTACAGACTCGAATCTTACAAAATATTTTACATTCTAAAGTTTAACCTTTTAACAATTTATACACAAAGTAGACAAGTTGTATTCTGGTTTTTGAGAGTGAAGTTAAGTCATATTGTGGCAACGAAATGACCCTTACTCTAGACAAAAAAACTGACAACAACTGTACCTGTGATTTTTTAATTTAACTAATACTACATCGCACATGAATATTAAAATTTGTTAAAAAAATTATGGCTAAAATACGGTGAAAAGAAATAAACGACTTGCCTATTCGCAACAGTAATAGATTACTGTTGTTACGTGTTCAGATATTATTTAGATTAGCTCCCCTGCTTTTGCGATTCAAAAAATTCGCCAGCTAACCGATATTGCTATTGCTAGCTTAGTCTACTTTGCTTACTTTCATAGTTTAATGTCTTAAGGTATTTTGCTTATAATGTTACTGTTTTTTTTAATGTATAAATACGTAATTTTTATTTTAGTTCTGAATGGATGTGTTTTAACGTCCATAAGCACCTTCTTAGAATTATTTTATATTTTATTTTAACGAACGCAATAAAATATATGCGGAGTATATAAAATATTTTTCATTACAGTTTTGTTATAATATTATTATTTATATATGCTATTATTATTAAAAAAACATATTCGTCATTTAACAATAATATAATTGTCTAAGCGGTTGAATCATGGATAAAGTTAATAGTAAATAAGTCTATGTATAAATATGCAACCATAAAGCAATTCGAAACATTTATCTCGCATGTTTATTTCCCATCTGTGTGTCAATTGTTTTATGTTTTTGTTTATTAGCTTAGCTTAGCTTAACGAGCTTAGCGTTATCAATAAAAAAGTCGATATATTTTTGCAATTCAATGGTTTCGATGACGGGCAAACACTAATTGATTTAATTACAAAATAACTTGTCATTATTTTCAAGTATCATACCTTCTAATCTATTATAGCTATAAAAATACATTTCAATTGTAAAACATTAAACGGATTGAGTCATCAAGAATAAATAATGTTAAGGTAAACTTTGTAGCGATGTCTACCCATCCAATGTTTATTTGGAAATTCTAAACAAAGATCGTAAATTATGTAATAAGTCGCTACAAATTTTTAGGTGACTTTCTACGTATTGTATTTGAAATGAAAATATAAGATGAAATACGTAAATTGGATGTACGCAGATGGTAGGTAATATTGAACATAATTTCAGATCATATGAGCTGATAAAACATTGTAAAAATTATATTATATATTACCAGCTAACATTAAACTTTGTTCCGATAGCGTGAAGGTTAAAATTACAGCGGGTGGTGGAGCGGTAACCATAGCAACAGGTGTCTCCCCCTCCGCCGGCCGTGCCCCCCTTCTAGGCCAAGCTAAGCCTGAGTTATTGCCTTGGTCGTTTGTATGATAGGTTACCCGATAGTCTCTTGTTTCGCGGTTTAATGGAAACGTTATATAAATAACTATTATATATATAAATTTAGAATGTGACCTTTATATTCATTTGTCTAAAATTTAGAGCTTATCTTAACAAAATTTGGTATCCAAATAACATCCGGCTTCTGATAGTAATTATTAATTATTCATTCACTAATAGAGAAAACAAAAACCCACAATTATAAAACAAACAAAATAATAATGAATTGATTTGTGACGTTATTTTCATATTGTAGGTAACTTGATTCTCGCCGTAGTCTCCTTTCGATTTCAAAATGTTTTTTATAACTCCTAGAAAATCAATCACTAAGAAATAAAAAAGAATATGAAATAGTAATTTGAAAATTATATTAATTCTAAAGTTTTTAAGTTATAGACATAACCTCCACTACAAACCACTTTGTGTCTAATTAATTTTCACAGGTTTTAAAATGCAAAAATTTTGAAGAATTAGCCATGTTATAAGAAACATCACATAAAAAAATGTGATCATAATTGATCCAGTGGATATAAAGGTTTGTCCGAGGAAAAAAAATTACCTCTTTATAACCAAAGTACAGAATAACAAAATTATTTATTCTGTTATAGACTAAACGATGCCTGGGACTTTGTCCATGTGAAAGCACTGTTGATGTTCGGCGAAACTTACTAGCCTTGTATGGATCACTCTTCCTGTTATTAATTACTTTTATTGTAATTAACGTAATGAGTAGGTAGTGAATTAATGTATAGCCTTTCTACCTATAGTTCAATTCTATATTTATCTATGAGTGTTTGAAGAGGCAAAAAATAAAAACATTCTAAGGAACAGTAATAGACTGTTTTTTTAGTAAGTTGTGTATGTTTTGTTTATAAAATTGATTATTATAAGGTAGAGAGATATGCGAACTGTCACCAGTCAAGCCAATCTAAGCTAAATCAATTGTGTGCAAGCAAACTGTTATAACAACCACCATATCCACGCATGTTACAACGTTAGCCAATGCTAAATCAATTTGAAGCAATGATGGCTCAGTGTTATTGTGCAGGACAGCGCCCTCAAGAGAGAGGGTGCATATTATTCAGATATTCAGACAGATTTTACATAGAGTTAGATCCCGCATGAATAATTGTAAATTACGAAATAGTTGTAAATAAATAGAATTAGAATGGCATAATTGATGAATATTGCATTGAACATACGCGCCGAAGCACGTCGCGTCTTTGCGAGAGCGAGACAGAACACCTCGCGGCACCGCCGGGCGGTGCGCTCTGATTCGCCGAACGCGACCGGCCTACCTCGATCCGTAGGAACGGGGTCACACACAGGCCGGGAGCTTAAGTATCCGCCCGGGACGGTGCCAATCATGCAGTCATCGCTCGGATCGGCCTCGCGACAATAGCGCTCGAGGAATCGCAGTGTACTAGTGTGGGGAACCAACAGGTGTTTGCTAGTGCAAGCACCTGGCTGGTTCAACAAAGGCATGTGTGCTAGTGCAAACTAGCACAAGCTAAGGGTAGAAGCCGGGGGCAGCTTTTCCGAGACGGCTGCCCTCAACATTCCTGCGCGTCTGCGGAAACAAAAAAATGAAGCCGGTGTCCTCTAGTGAGGAACAAAAAGGCCCTTATCAGGGCCAAAGAAGAAGAAGACCTAAACACAAGAAGCTAACCACGCCGGCGCGACCAAGATCGCGCCGCGACACCTCACCAAGCGTGGATTCCAACTCGACCTCCAGCTATACCACTGACTCCGAAGAAGCCGCAAGAAAGATGACAACACACAGCCTGACGAAGGAGAATGTAGCGCGTTACGAGCGCTACATGCGGGGTGAGGCAACTACACCCCCCCGCGCACCATCTACCGCCGCACCCAGCGGCCGCCAAGTGCTGCCACCTGTGGGGGTTGAGGCAAGAAGTATCTTGCCTCCCCCCGCATCGCTAAGCGGCAGCCGCATGGAGCTGCCTGCGGCGGGGGTTGAGGCGAGAATTATCTCGCCTCCCCCGCCGCACCACCAAGCATTTCGCCAAGCGGCAGCCGCGAAATTCCGACATCGGCGGGGGTTGAGGCAGGAACTATCTTGCCTCCCCCCGCACCGCCGAGCGGCATTCGCCGCCAAGTACCGCCATCTGCGGGGGTTGAGGCAGGAACTATCTTGCCTCCCCCCGCACCACCGAGCGGCAGTCGCCGCAAAGTGCTGCCATCTGGGGGGGTCGAGGCAACAACGTTTTTGCCTCCCCCCGCACCACCTACCGCCGCCCCGCGTGATCCACGCAGGCGACCACCTGTGGAAGTAGGGCCGATCTCTCGTTCCCTCCTCCCGCAAACCCCCGCGACTAGCAGCGGTCTAACAACCGACGTCAGGAGGGACATCCCGCCCCCCCCGACTGTCGAGGTGCCCTCGCCGTCACCCGCAGCATCCTCACCAAAGACCACACAGAGAGAGAGACACCATCGTGCTCGCCCAGTTAGTAGAAACTGGGCTGCTCTCCCTGGGGATGCTGCGGTGCGCTGATCAGGGGATGGCGCTGTACCTCCGCATTGCGGAGGCTGAGGCGGAGGGCTGCTCTCCCGGCGCCGACGACGTCGCTGCGCTGCAGATGGCAGCAGTCGGGGTAACAGCACCCCCCCCCATCCCCGCGGCAGTGCTCGACCGCAGCCCGGTCGGCCGCGGAAGAAGGAGGAAGCGGGAGGATGATGACGAGGACGAGGACGAGCGACGCGTGAGGAGGAGGACGCGGTCGCTACCGTCCCCCACCTCATCCCCCCGCCTGAAAAAGAGGCCTAATGCGTGGGCAGCTGCGGAGCGAACCGCCGACAGCCACCGCGGCGCTGGCTCGACTGTGCCCGTAGGGCCAGGAGAGCCAGCACCTCCAGCCCTACCGGCTGACCCGCTCCCCCGCAGCGCCCGCGCCACCGACTGCAGCCACCTGCGGCTCATACGCAGCAGACGCCAGCATCAACTGGGACTGCGCGCGCGACGCCGCCCGCGCGACCCGGACCCAGCGTCGTAAAAGTACGGGTGGCAGCACCCGCGCGCACGACGCTGACACCGACACCGGCACCACCACGAACATTCGCGGCGGCGGTCGGAGGACAGCGTCAACCGACGCCAGGGACGTCGGCACCTTCGACCGCCCAACGCCAGCAGCAGCAACAGCAGCAACAGCAGCCACAGCCGGACGCACCGAAGGGGCCTTCAGCCCCCAACGTTAAGCAGGCACCGGCACCCAAATATCCTCCACTGATAGTGGAGCGTCTGCCAGATTGGCAAAGGCACTTCAAGCTGCTGACCCAACAGCTCGGCAGAGCACCGAACGCGCGCCCCTTTGGGACAGGGGTGAAGTTCGTGCCGGAGAGTGTAGAAGAGTACCGTACGGTACAACGCTACCTCACCAAGGCGGAGTACGAGGAAGGGGTAGCCTGGTTCTCGTACTCATTGCCTGCCGAGCGAAGCCTCAAGGTGGCTCTGAGGGGACTACCCTCAGACACGGACCCCGCTGATGTCATAGCCGCCTTACAGAGGAGCGAGGCTTCGAACCCGAGTTCGTTAAGAACATAATGGCGCGTGGAGGTCGCCCGGGTTCAGTATTCCACGTCGTCCTGAAGCGGACACCGACATCCCCGGACATCTACGCAGTAAACGAATTACTGTGCATGAGGGGGATCAAAATAGAAGCCTGGCGCGGTAAGACTGGTCCCGCCCAGTGCCATAGATGACAACAATTCCGGCACAGCTCGATGCAGTGTCATAGAACACTCGCTTGTGTCCGGTGTGGAGAACCACACGCTGCACGTGACTGTGGTCGCTCAGTTGAAGAGCCACCGACCTGCGCCAACTGCGGAGGACCTCACCCTGCCAATTATAGGCAGTGTCCGGTCTTCCGTAGGGAAGCCAGGTACCGGACGGCTGGCGTTATTACGCGCACTGGCGACCACATCTCAGGACGCGCGACGAAAGGGTCAGCACTACCTCCGCGGACAACAGTAGGGGAGACGGCGTCAGCGTCGCTGATGGCGCCGGCCAATGAACCTACAAGCCGCGGTGCGACGACTGGTCCTGGGAGAAGACGCCGACGCCAGAATAAGAAACCCGCGGTTCAGGATCGTACCGCGGGTGCGTCGAGAGATAAACCTGCCCCTCTGGTACCTCCATCCCCCCCCCCGGCTCAGCAGCTGGACACTTTGACCGCGACCCTCGGTGTCCTGCAGGAGATCTTGTCGGCCGTTAAGGAGGGTGAGAAAGGTCAGAAGGCCACCCTATTGGGATTACTGAAGCTCCTAAATCCCAATGCTTGAGTTAAGGGTGTGCCATTGGAATGCCCAGGCGCTCACGGGGAAGAGAAGGCTACTGATAGCCTTCCTCCGTGAGCAGAAGATTGACGTGATGCTGATATCGGAGACTTTCCTGCGTCAAGGCGAAGAGTTTCGGGTCCCTAACTACTTCGCATACAGGAAAGACGAGAGGAGTCCGACGAGTGGCCGCCCGTACCGAGGACTTTTAGTCCTCGTCAAGAGGAATGTCGTACATCAGCCAATACCCTTTAAAGAGTACCAGTCACTCTACGCTCTGGGGGTATTGTTGCACGTCGATGGTCGGGACTTGAAGGCTTATGCCATATACCGACCAAACTACCAGCCCACTCAGATGCTGGAAAGAGAACTTGAGGAATTAATGGCGGGAGGTACGCCAACGATCATGGCAGGAGATTTTAACGCGAAGCACACCTCCTGGAACTCCTCATGTAATACGCAACCTGGTCGACAACTCTTGAAGCTTGCTGAAGACTATGGCTTTGATATCCACGGCCCAGATGAGCCAACACATCATAGCCCGAGGTCGCAAGACGTTTTGGACATAACGTTAATGAAAGGGCGCTTGAATCCACCGAGGCAGACAGTACTGCCGGATCTACCCTCGGACCATAGACCTGTCCTTCTCGAAGTCTCCGAGTCACCTACGCGAGTACTATTCCCAGCATCACGTACGCGGATTGATTGGGCAATATTCGTGAAGGAACTAGAGAGAGCACCACACCGACGCGAAAGATGTCCACGCCGGAAGATGTGGAACGGATGACGGGTGAACTCACCCATTGCATCCGCAGCGCCCGAGAAAAATCTACTCGCACCATTCCGACGGAGTCGAGGCTCAAACCTCTTCCCCGGCGGATTCAGGATCTCATTAAAGAGAAACGAGCGCTGCGGAGGGAGTGGCAGAATACCCGTTGCCCCTTCACGAAGACTAGACTTAACTCGATGGTGACACGAGTTAAAATTGCCCTAGATGACCATGCAGCCGAAGCGTGGGAGAACCATATAGACGAGATTATCACGGACAGCTCGGTCCCCTCAGTACACCGTCTATGCAAGCAGCTATCGAGCACACCGGAGCCGGTCCGCCCCTTACTGGGCGAAGATGGCTACCCACGCTTCACAGCAACCGATCGGGCGGAGATCTTTGCTACGTGTTTGGAGGAACAGTTCTCCCCGAACGACGAAGCGGACCTTCAGCACGTCTTCAATGTGAACCGACACCTAGACAGATACTGGGCTGAGCCTGTAGTCGGCGGCAGTCCGGCAGACGCCCTGTTCTTCACCCCGGCCGAAGTAAATCGCGTGATCGGGAAACTGAAGCCCAGGAAGGCCCCCGGCGCGGATAACATTACCACTGCAATGCTGCGTCACCTGCCGCTGAGAACACTCGCGGCGGTGACGCGGTTATTCAATGGTATTATCCGCTCGGGGCACTTCCCGAATGACTGGAAGCTCGGACTGGTCCGCATGTTACCGAAGCCCAGGAAGAACCTGCAAAGACCAGAAAACTACAGGCCAATCACTTTGCTCAGCACGCTGTCTAAGGTGTTCGAGAGGCTCGTGCTGGCCAAGATGCTGCCGCACATGAACCTGAGAGCCGAACAGTTCGGGTTTAGAGAGCATCACTCTACTGTTCTCCAACTCACGAGGGTCATTGATATAATAGATACCGCAAGAAGAAACAAACAATACGTCGCAGTTGTACTACTGGACATGGGACATGGAGAAGGCGTTTGACAAAGTATGGCACCAGGGGATGCTATACAAACTGTTAACGACCACCACGATCCCTAGGAAGATTCTCCGTGTCCTAAAGTCTTTCCTGGAAGACCGCCGCGTCCAAGTAGTGGTCGAAGGCCAAGTGTCTCGGGAGTTCCCTATGAGAGCCGGAGTCCCGCAGGGTAGCTGCCTCTCTCCTAGCCTCTACGCCGTCTACACCAACGACATGCCCGTGCGCGGGTGGACAGAACTCGCATTATTTGCTGATGACGCCGCCTACTTTCACGTAGATAATACGCCACTAGATGCGCAAATAGAAACCCAGCGTTTACTTGACACCCTTCCTGAATGGCTACGGAGATGGAGGCTGCGGGCCAACGTAGGGAAGACACAGGCACTCATGACTAGAGTGATGATGAGTAGATTACCACCTTGCTTGACGCTCCAGGGAAAGACTATACCGTGGAAGAGAAAAGTCAAATACCTGGGAGTCACTATAGATCGAAACCTGACTTTTTCAAGTCATGTAGGAGATGTGATCGCGCGGACAAGAGCGGCGAGGAGAATGCTGCGTCCAGTGCTCACCTCAAGGCTACCCTTGAGAACGAGGCTTGGTTTATATAAAACCTATTTGAGGTCACGATTTACCTATGCCGCCCCTGCATGGTTCAGTCGCTTATCGGAAACGAACAAGAGACGGCTTAGAGCCCAACAGAGCATCACGCTTCGCATGATCGCGGGGGCACCGCGATACGTTAGCAACCACGTACTTGCGCGTGACTTACGTGTAGAGAGCCTGGATGCGTTCATAAGCAGCCTTGCAACCAACATGTTCCGAAGAGCGGACACGTCGGCGCACGTTCACCTCCAGAACATCGCGCCGTTGCACGCTAGACCTCCCGACAGCCGGAGAGGGAGAGGTGAACACTTGTCATTAGTATATAGGCCTCAGGCGCGCGATCTCATACGCCGGTCCTCGCCTAGCTGAGTAGGTAGTTGAAGGAGGACCGTGTTTATGACCCGTATAGATCGGGTGCATCTCCCTGACCCCTCAGAGTCCGATCGATAGCAGGATTAGCTCCCAGAACTCAGAAGATTACTCCACGAGGGACGCACCTGTGTGCCTCACCCAGCAGACTTGTCCGTAGGCGCGGACAAAGGAGAGGCCACCGTCGAAGGGAATAGCCCTGATGCGGTTTCCCCGTGTCCCCTATTAGTTCGTAAGTTTAGCTTAAGCGTAGTACTGTGTAGTTTCTCTGGCCTTGTTTACTTTTTTCTATTTTTATTTTGTATTTTTATTTTTTAATTTTATTATAAAATGTATTTTATTTGTGTAAATTACATCTGTAATAATTTTTTAAATAAAGAACCAAAAAAAAAAAAAAAAAAAAAAATAAAGTTAGGGAAAACACACGGCACGTCGCTGCTAGACTGCTGAACAATAAGGAGCACGAGAAGAGTTGCTATATACAGTCATCGCTCGCTCTTCAAGAAGAAACAACAACAAGAACTAATCTCTGAGACAGAAGCAATAGTCAAACAGTCAGCAAGAAGTCCTCAAGCATCAGTGCACTGCGTTCAAGGAATCCGCGTCTTGAACCATAGTGATCCGCGCTCCGACCTGACAGTGAATCCGCGTCCCCGAGTACGAGAACCGCGCTCCGACCTGACAGTGATTCCGCGTCCCGAGCCACAGTGATCCGCGTTCCGAACATACGCCATCCGCGAACCAGTGACCCGCGTATCGAATCCCGCGTGATTCGACACACATAGTGCGCGAAAACTCACATACGGGTGTGAGTACGAGTGTGAGACACGGGTGTGAGTACTACCGCGAGTACTAGTGCGTAAACGTGTGTGAGTACTACCGTGGGTACTAGTGTGAATACGTGTGTGAGTACCACCGTGAGTACTAGTGTGAGGACCATAGTAGAGACTATAGTAAGTGCTTTATACTGTCTGTATGATATTTTGGGTTGTATAGAGTCAATATTTAACTGTGTATGCTTCATATTGAATTATATAAACATAACTTTGTTTTGTATAAACTTAACTGTGCATGCCTTATTTCGTGTCTCATGTTGTACTCTTTTATTGTATTTTATATTGTTGTTTCTATTCTGTGTGTATCTGTGTCTACTGTTTCTATATTGTGTTGTCTCTGTCTACCTTGTTTCTATTGTAATTGTGTGTCTGTGTTATAACGCACAAGTGTTGTAACCATATATTGTACGTGTCTGTTTGTAATATACTGTTCTGTTTACTGTTGAAACTGTCTATCTGGCATTATTTACTACACCTCTCGCAATCCAGCAACAACGGTGTGTTCTAGCGGACTGCCTAAATAACATCCCAGGCTATCCCGCACATCGCATGGTCCTTCGCAGCCGGATCTACGAGAGTGTGTAGTAAATAAAATATAGCGAACAAAATGCCAGTAACCAGATCCACAGGAAGGCGCGGTGAGCAAACCTCACCATCAACAGTCACCGTGACAGAGTCGGACTTCACAACGGGGACATCAATGACGCTGACGACGACCTACGTCACTGCGACCACGACTACGGAACAGTCTACGGCCGCATCCGAACTACAGGCAGCTACAGATGTCTCCCAGCCGCAGCAACCACAGGCTGCCGCGAAGTCCGACGCACCGAGCACAGGTAACAGAGCGTGTCGAGCTGCATCAACAAAGAAAAGCAACGGGCGTTCGAAGGCGGAACGCCTGGCCCAAGCCAGGGCCAGGATAGCCAGGCTCAAGCTGGAGCTGGCTATAGCGGAATGCAAGGCGCTGGAGGCAGAGCAGACCGAGGATGAAGACGACCTGTCTTCAACCAGCACCAAGTCCGACGCGGCGCAGCGGGTCCACACCTGGTTGGACACCACCACCACGGAGTTGGTCGCTATCGGGGAGCGACCATTCAGGACCGAGGCGACGGAAGCCACACCCCCGATGCCATCCTGGGACAACGTGATGACGACGCCGGCGGGAGCCGCCGCCGCGCCGCCGCCGCAGCGACCTCAACTCGCAGCAACAGCCGCCGCCGCTACATCCTGGGGCAACACAGCGCTCGCACCGGCGGGAGCAGCCACCTCTGCACCGCCGACCGAACCCCCTGCGATCGCTGCAACGTCCTGGGGTACCACCGCCCTACCGGCGGGAGCCGCCGCCTCACAGCCGCCGCCGCAGCAGCCACCGATGCCGTCAGGAGGACTGAGGGACCCCCGAGTGCCGCCGCCAGGCACCACAGCGGAGTCCTGGCAACCACGAGCGCCGCACTCTCCGCCAGCAGCCGCCGCCGCTCAGCAACCGAGGTCGGATCTCCTCGAGCTGGCCTCCACCATCACCTACGCGGTACAGGCCGCGCAGCACCGCCAGCCGAGGAACACGGAGCTACCAGTCTTCAACGGGTCGCATCAAGACTGGTTGAACTTCCGAGCGGCCTACCTGGAGTCTGCACATCTGCTGAGTACCATAGACAACATGTCCCGGTTGAGGCGGAGCCTGCGGGGAATCGCCAAAGAAGCAGTCCTGGGTCCGCTCAACACCAGCACCGATCCTGCCGGCATCATGCGGACGCTGGAGATGCGTTTCGGACGTCCCGAATCAATCGCGACGTCCGAACTAGAGCGGCTACGTGCGCTGCCACGCCTCACCGAGTCGCCGCGCGAACTCTGCTCGTTTTCGACGCGCATCGACAACGCGGTGGCTACACTGAAGGCGCTGAACTGCATCCCGTACCTATACAACCCGGAGGTCACCAAACACATGTTGGAGAAGCTGACGCCAACCCTCAAGAGGCAGTGGTACGAGTTCGCAGCCACTAACACCGAGGCGGAGCCCGATCTGCTTAAATTCAGCCGCTTCATTCGTCGGGAAGCGGACTTCTGCAGTCCGTTCGCGCCGCCGGAAACGATAACACCCGAACGGACTACAATAGAACCTCAGGCACGCCGGAATCAGCGCGTCCACGCCGTCCTCGAGGATCGACCGAACCGTGTGCCACCTGTGCAATCGACAGGGGCACGCGGTAGCTGCGTGTGAGCAGCTGCGGAACGCATCGGTCGACGCGAGGTGGGACATCGCCAGGAAGCACCGCCTGTGCTTCCGCTGCCTGAGGTACCGAAGTAAGAAGCACAGCTGCCGCCCGAAGGTATGTGGGATCGACGACTGCTCCCACAAGCATCACCAGCTGCTCCACGCGGAGAGAAGGCGGCAGAAGGAGGCCCCAGAACCCGAAACCGAACCGGAACCAAGGCCCGAGGAAAAGGTGAACTCGGCGTGGTGTCCGCAGGCGGCCTACCTGAAGGTGATCCCGGTGCAGATCTCTGGACCGGCGGGAGCAGTGAACACGTTCGCTCTGCTGGACGACGGCTCGACCGTGACGCTGGTCGACGCCGCGCTGGCTCAGCAAGTAGGAGCCGCAGGTCATGATGAACCACTGCACATCATGACCTATGACGGAGGCTCGGAGACCCACACCGAGTCACGACGAGTGACACTCACACTGCGCGGTAGCAACGACCGCGCAGAGAAGATCCGAGCGCGCACGGTGCGCAATCTGCAGCTGGCAGCGCAGAGGATCCCCCGGGGAGCAGTCGCGAACCTGAGGCACCTGCAAGACGTCGTCGGACACGTGGAGTTCCGTGATACCACGCCCAAGATCCTCATCGGGCAGGACAACTGGCCTCTGCTGTTGGCCAGAGAGACCCGAACGGGCGGACGGAACCAGCCAGTGGCATCGTTAACGCCGCTGGGCTGGGTCATCCACGGCGTCGCCTCCCGAAGCTTAGGACACCGGGTAAATTATATTAACTACATAGATTCGGGCGATAGTTTACAGCGTGTTGTACAGGATTACATCGCGGCGGACAACCTGTACATACAACCGAAGAGGCCCGACAGCGACCCGGTGGAGAAGGCGCGGCGCTATCTGGAACAGCATACGACGCGGACTCCGGATGGCAGGATCCAGACGGCGCTACCCTGGAAGTCGGAGCAGAATAAGATGCCGCCGAACTATGATAACACACTCCGGCGACTACTGAGCACCGAACGCAAACTGGATCGAGACCCTGAGCTGAAGAGGAGGTACAACGAGCAGATGGAGGCCCTCATCAGCAAGGGATACGCCGAACCTGCACCCTTACAGCCGACGGGAAGCAGGTTATGGTACCTGCCTCACTTCGCGGTGTTCAATCCAGCGAAGCCGGAGAAGATCAGGGTCGTACACGACGCCGCCGCGACGACACGAGGGGTGTCACTGAACAACCAACTCCTCACCGGTCCGGACCTCCTGCAGCCACTGCCGGGGATCATCATGAGGTTCCGGCAGCACCCCATCGCCGTGACAGCGGACATCTCGGAGATGTTCCTGCAGGTGAGACTCCGAGAAGAGGACCGGGACGCGCTTCGCTACCTGTGGAGAGGAGATCGCCGCGACAATCAGCCCCCGGAACAGTACCGGATGAAGACTCTCATCTTCGGGGCGTCAAGTTCACAACCAGCCGCGGCGATATTCGCGATGAATAAGAACGCCGAGGAGTACGGCGACCGGTTTCCCGAGGCGGTGCGAGCCATCAAACAGAAGCACTATATGGACGACTACCTCGACAGCTTCGGAACAGTAGAGGAAGCCGTGAAGATCGTCAACGAGGTAAGATCAATCCATCAGAAGGCAGGTTTCAATCTACGGAAGTGGTCGTCCAACGAACCGGAGTTGCTGCGGGCAGTGGGAGAAACCGGCGGTCTAGGCGAGCAGGTGCGCCTACAAGATGACTCGCAAGCGGAGCGGGTACTGGGGCTCGTGTGGACGCCAGGCCGAGACGAGCTAGCTTTCAACCTGGACCTGGCGCGGGTCTCGCCGGCGGTGTTGCGACGCGAGACTCCTACGAAGCGGCAAGCCCTGCAGCTGGTCATGTCGCTGTTCGACCCCCTGGGTCTAGTTTCGCCGATGACCATCCGAGCGAAGCAAATCCTGCAGGAAGTCTGGAGGAGGGGGATCGACTGGGACCAGCCCTTGGACGCAGACCTGACGGTGAGTTGGTGCGCCTGGCTAACTCACCTGAACGAGCTCCGGAGGATCGCCATCCCGCGGTGCTACCCGCGCTTCACCAACGCAGCCTCTCTTCAGCTGCACGTCTTCGCTGACGCGAGTGAATCCGCCTACGCCACCGCCCTGTACTGGCGGGCGGAGACCGAGGACGGCCAGGTCGCCGTCACCCTCATCGCGGCGAAGGCGAAGGTCGCGCCACTGAAGCTGATCTCCGTCCCGCGGCTGGAACTCCAAGCAGCGGTCCTGGGAGCGAGCATGGCAGCTGCGATCCGCGACGAGCACGAGAGGCAGCCGGAATCGACGACGTACTGGACCGACAGCCGCACCACGCTAGCATGGATACGAACAGGTGCGCGATTATTCAAACCTTACGTCGCGCACCGCGTAGCGGCGATCGAGGAGCTCAGCAAACCTAACGAGTGGCGGTGGACACCGACGAAGTTAAACGTCGCGGATGACGCGACCCGGGACGTTCCGGATAGCTTCGACCGTCATCACCGGTGGTTCCTGGGTCCCAGCTTTCTCCGCGAACCCGCGGAGACATAACAAGCCAACGTAGACTCCGCTCCGACCACTACCGGCGAGGAGCGGACCCTGAACATCTCGACGTCGACCGGACTTCGGCTCACGGAGGCGATCCCAGACGCGGACCGCTTCTCGCGATGGGAGCGATACCTGCGCGCGACAGCCCGAGTCCTCCAATTTATCGCTCTTTGTCGCCGGACCGATGAATCGGTGAACTTCCGGCGGACCAGGAGGACGAAGGATGCAGACCCAGCGTGGAGGAGCACCCGAGCCACGGAGAAGCGCGTCGGAGGCAGCCAACCGACGCGAGACGAATCGAAGCACCAGCCTCTCAGCGGGAGCCTGCTGCGGCGGGCGCACGACCTGATTCTGCGGGCGTCCCAGGAAGATTCGTTCAAAGAGGAACTCGACGCTCTCAAGGCGGGTAGACAGGTATGCCGGCGAAGCCGCCTTTTTCCTATCAGCATAAAGGTCGCCGAGGGAGTCCTGCGCCTGCGAGACCGAATCCAGGCAGTCTCCGGGGTCCCGGACACCATCAAGGAGCCACTGATCCTCGACGGGGAGCATCGGGCCACGCAGCTATGGATCGACCACGTCCACCGGCAGCTGCACCACGCAGGCGTCGAGACTACTGTCAACGAGTGCCGCCAACAGTTTCTGGGTGATCCGCCTGCGACCGATCACCAAGGCGGTCATCCGGCGCTGCCTGACCTGCCGCATCCGAGCCGCCACACCGCCGCAGCCTGCGACAGGGGACTTGCCTCCCTGTCGACTCGCCCACCACCGAAGGCCATTCTCCTACGTGGGCCTAGATTACTTCGGGCCTCTCTCCATCACCGTGGGGCGGACCCACCAGAAGAGGTACGGCGTCATGTTCACGTGCCTAACTACCAGGGCCGTGCATCTCGAGCTGGCAGCGAACCTCAGCGCGGACTCAGCGATCATGGCGCTGAGAAGGATGATGGCGAGACGCGGTTGTCCGGCCCAAATATGGTCGGACAACGGTACTAACTTTCACGGGGCGGACAAGGAGCTGCGACGCGCCGTGTACGAAGCCACGGCGGTCGAGGCGTCGCGACGGAGCATCGACTGGCGGTTCATTCCGCCGGGCGCGCCCTTCATGGGAGGGGCATGGGAGCGCATGGTGCGCTCTATCAAAGTGGCTCTCGCGACGACCTTACGCGAGAGACAACCCACCGAGGAGGTCCTACACACCCTCCTACTGGAAGCGGAACACACCGTGAACAGCCGACCGCTGACTCACGTATCGGTCGACCCGGACGACCCTGAGGCGCTGACACCGAACCACTTCCTCCTGGGAGACTCTGGGAGAATCAACGCGCCCGGGGACTTCGACGACCGGGACTTGGACCTTCGCAAGAGCTGGCGCAGCTCACAACGCCTGGCCGACCTATTCTGGGCCCGCTGGCTCCGGGAATACCTGCCGGAGCTACGCAACCGACGTCAACCGCACGGGCAAGGACCGGACCTGCAGGTCGGGAACGTCGTGTTGATAGTCGACGGGAACCTGCCCCGCAACGTGTGGATCCGGGGACGCATCATCGCGGTCTACCCCGGTCCCGACGGCGCCGTGAGGACAGCGGACATCATCACCAAGGGCGGAGTGCTGCGACGACCAGCTAAGAAGATCGTAGTCATTGAGGGTGGTGCGGTTCCTGCACCACACACGCTGCCTGCACCGACTGAGGATGCGCCGCCGCTGATCGCGGACGACGCACGGCGGGAGTAATGTGCAGGACAGCGCCCTCAAGAGAGAGGGTGCATATTATTCAGATATTCAGACAGATTTTACATAGAGTTAGATCCCGCATGAATAATTGTAAATTACGAAATAGTTGTAAATAAATAGAATTAGAATGGCATAATTGATGAATATTGCATTGAACATACGCGCCGAAGCACGTCGCGTCTTTGCGAGAGCGAGACAGAACACCTCGCGGCACCGCCGGGCGGTGCGCTCTGATTCGCCGAACGCGACCGGCCTACCTCGATCCGTAGGAACGGGGTCACACACAGGCCGGGAGCTTAAGTATCCGCCCGGGACGGTGCCAATCATGCGAGTCGTGATCGGTAAGCGGAGGTGTGCGCACGCATGCCTCGTTCGCTCGCTCCAACTCGATATCGATTTTTTCGCTTTCGTTTCGTTTCGTGTCGTAGTCGTGTGTTTTCGTGACATCAGTGACTGGCTTTCAGTAACCGAGGTGACGCAGACCTACTTCGCGTCGCGTGCCGACTTGTAGTAAGTTTAATATTCGGTGTTGTAAATTTATTTACAACATCGTTTATTTCGAATATCGTACGTTTTAGTACGCGCGCGTGTTACGTATATTCACCCGTAAGGTGAAGATACGTCTTTTCTTAACTGTTACTTTTTGACTTTTGAAGATAACTTTCGTATAATAGTGGTCACCACTGGATACCTAGCGGTGACAACCCAAGGTGGTGCGGGGTTATCAGGCGTGCCCCAGAGACCCCCTTCAGGGGTCTCCCTATACCTGACATAGTTTCGGTGCGTAGTCGCGCCGAAATCCTCAGTCACACCCTCCCATCCCGCCTCAATCCATCCTCTGGGTGCTGTGTGGGCGTAATCTCGATCTAGCCGAGTTACGTTCTCGGCCCTAGAGATTGATAGGGCGTCCACCTAGGCCTAGTAGGTACCAACTCTTTTGGGTCATTGCCCCTCGACTCAAAGGTCCCTTGCGAGGCTCGCGTAGCCTCATTAGGTTTTTGGCGCGCCCCCCTGCCCTTCAGGCAGGGAGGTAGTTCACCCCCCTGCCCTCTCGCCGTCTCGAGATGGCTGATTTTATGACAACGGAGCATCAGCTCCTTAGTTTTGTTAAGGTTTTGCTCGCAAAGTCTCCCGAACTCGCTCGGGAATTCGCGCATTTTAAAACTAATTTGCCAGGTCCGTCCGCCGCGCTCCCGCCTCGTGTACGCAAGCCAGTACAAAACATTAACGCTCCGGAGCGTTCGCGCGCACGCACTCCACCCGCGTCAATTTCTGGAAGGGAATCGTCCTTTTTAAAGAGGCGGGCTTCGCCCCATCAGGGCGCCCGTTCCTGCTCTAGATCACGCTCGCGCTCTCGATCGCGGTCTCCCCCTCGTCCGCGCTCTGCGGACATCATAAATGTGCCTACGGGCAACAGGTACTCCCCATTGTCCCCTCCGAATGAGGCCGACAG